>WNWU01000025.1:17542697-17665577 GCA_012654045.1 Ptyas mucosa | reverse complement strand
CCCCGGCCACGCCCCATTTTGGCTTTAGGAAGCCTCCCTGCAACCCCGGGAGCCAAAACAGTTGCAGGAAAAAAGGCATTTTTTTCGTCACTCCATTATAAGCTGAGGGGGGCTTTTTTCAGCATGAAAAATGTGCTGAAAAACTTGGCTTATACTCGAGTATATATGGTATAAACTTCACTGAAAGCAAAAGTGGTTACATGAGTGAAGTGGAATCTGCCTGCTTGGCATAAAAGATGTAATTAACTTTCTCCCCGATCAACCCTGTTGTCAGTCAGTGTCCAATTAAAAGTTCTCTGCTGGTTTAGGTAATGGATCCCTCAGTTGGCGCCTTCTCCATCTCGGCTTCTTTTGGCTAACCTTCTGTTTGACTGATGCGTTTCACTTTCTGGGCTGGGCTTGCCTCCCAAAATGCCCTCCTTTCCTCCCGCATCCCAGTCTCTTCCCTCCCTCCACTGCTAATCCCTCACTGCTAATGCCCACTTTACAGTAGGCTTTGCGCTCCTATGAAAATCTGAGGCGGTGATGCTAGCGCTGGGGAGCGGCTGCAAATACCAATGAAGCTTCGCTCGCTTGCCCACTGCTTGACTCCAGCTGTGTGGCCTGGTTAGGGTTAGGCACAGACCGGTCCTGGGAGTTGGGAACCTCTGGCATAGACCATTTCAGCCTAGAAGCTGACAGCATTGATCCCCACTCCTTCCTCTCCCCCATCTCAGCACAAGGAGTTTTATTATAATCTTCCAGAACTGGCAACACCAACGTTTCTCTATCAAAAAGAAGTTCACAGGCGGGATCCGGTCAAGAAACATTTCGGTATAGGAAACCGTGTCAGTAATCCAGATTAAAACTGAATTTTTTACACAAAGTGAATACTAGCAAATCTGTTTCTTGTGGTCCAGAAGGAAACGTATCCCCCAAAGTCAGCAACAGACACAGAAGGTGCAGCTTTGTTTGAACACTGGAACTTTATTCAAAGGTCCAAGACAAGATATTCTCCCAACTCCCACTGAGAAAAGAAGGGCCACAGCAGCACCAGCAGGAGTGTTGAACATGTAAGGCTGTCACTCCTGCTCTTGCTGTTCCATGTTCGCGATGCCTGAATGGGGCTCCAGTTGCCATTATCCACAAAGGAGCGGAGTCTGGTAGCTCAAGCCACTGTTTGCCGTCCTCACATACAAGACTCTCTGTTATGGAGGGAAGGAACACAGTTTAAGGAAGCTGCCCACGTAAAACGCAATGACTGACCTCCCCATTTTCCTGCCAGCATAATCACAAAAAGAATTCCAGATAGAACTTCTGAACAAATGTTGATTCAAACAAAATAATATTGCTATGGATTTAATAGTCTTCTAGCAGAATGATTAAAAATTGTATGTGGATGGAAATACTTTACCGAAGCTGGGAAAAGCGGACAATTCAATTTTCTCACAAGGCGTTGTCCTGAGTTTCAGCATCTCCATGCTTGTTAGCATTTGTAATAGTGCTAAGATCTGACTTTTTTATCCCGAGTGCTTGCGGAATATGATTACCATCTCTGTTTCCAACTAGAACACGGGGAAAAAACTACTTTATACAATGTCAATCTAAGAAGTCATAGAATATTGATAGAGTTGAAAGGGACCTTGGAGGTCTTCTAGTCCAACCCTCTGCTCAAGTGGTGATGGCTAACCTTTTTGCTGTCGTGTGCCAAAAGTGAAGGGAGCACAGGGGGGTTGTGTGTGCGCGTGCCCATACCCATAATTCAATGCGCCCCCCCATGCATGCGCGTGCAACCCATGCTCCCCCCACTTTTGGCACATGATGGTACAGTGGGCCCGTTTTTCACCCTCCCCAGGCTCCAGAGGCTTTCTAGGAGCCTGGAGAGGGTGAAAATGGCCTTCCCCCTTCCCGCCCACCCCGAGGCCGGAAATGGCTCATTTCCTGACTTCTGGTGTGTGAAGACTACATATCTGAGCAGTTTACAAATGTCAGCATGTTGCCCCCAACAATCTGGGTCCTCATTTTACCGATCTTGGAAGGATGGAAGATTGAGTCAATCTTGAACCCGTCAGGATCAAACTCCTGACAGGCAGTTGGTAGAATCAGCCTGCAATACTGCATTCTAACCACTACCTCATCACAGCTCATAGATAGTAAATAAATGACAGGTCAATAATGTGAAAATAGAATTAATTTAAAACTTTTGGGGGACCTGTTTCAAGGTGCGGGGAACTAATATCGTTGCAATATATTTATCAGTATTCACCTAGGAGGGATAATATGTATATAAATGTTGGTGTCTTTTTAATGCACCTTTTAAAATGTCTTTTTGTGTTTAAATGTGTGTTTTAAAAAAATGGAATTTGTATTTTAACTTTTTAAAAAATAAAAATTGCAAACAAAATCAAAGTAATTGTGGTAAAAGATCTGTTTGCGTCAACTGAGACTTCTTAAAAAGGAAAATAAAGATAGCTTGGTCTCAAAGCAATACCAAGGAAGAAGAAAACTAGGAGGCACCTAAAGGAGCCAATGTGGCTGGACTGGCAGCCCCCTATTCAAGGAGACCCCAGCCCCCGAGAATGCAAAGCCTCATCTCAGAAACAGAGGAAAGAAAACGACAAGTAGGAAATAAGAGAGGCAAAATCCAGCAAGAATGTCTTCAACTATATCGAAGGCAAAGGAGTTGGCTTATTAACATGTGGAAATTACAATTATTACTTTATTATTATTAGCTTTTTATCCTGCCTTTTTTATAAATATATCTCAAGACTATACCTAATACGAAAGCCTTAGTAAGACCACACTTAGAGTACTGCATCCAGTTTTGGTCACCACACTATAAAAAAGATGTTGAGACTCTAGAAAAAGTGCAGAGGAGAGCAACCAGGATGATTAGGGGACTGGAGGTTAAAACTGGGCATAGCTAGTCTAGTGAAGAGAAGGACCAGGGAAGACATGTTAGCTGTCTTCCAATACTTGAGGGGCTGCCACAGAGAGGAGTGGGTCAAGCTGTTTTCCAAAGCACCTGAAGGCCAGACAAGGAATAATGGATGGAAACTGACCAAGGAGAGATTCAACCTAGAAATGAGAAGGAACTTTCTGACAGTGAGAACAGTCAACCAGTGGAAAAGAAGTTGCCTTCGGAAGTTGTGGGAGCTTCATCACTTGAGACTTCCAAGAAAAGACTGGACTGCCATTTGTCAAAAATGGTGTAGGGTCTCCTGCTTGAGCAGGGGTTGGACTAGATGACCTATAAGGTCCCTTCCAACTCTGTTAATCTGTTAAAATTGCAATTACCTGGATTTCAGGTACAAGGAAAAATGTCCTGTACAACAATGGAAGAGTCTGCTTATGGTTTGGGGGTTTTCCACCTCTAGAAAGTTTTAAGAAGAGGCAGAATAGTCCCATTCAAGGATACATTAATTGGCTTTCCTGCATATTGCAAAAGGCTGAACTAACTGATTGATCCTTGTGGTCCCTTCCAACTCTTTAACTTCTATTACAGCATCAAATTTAAATTTCAGATTTCTGGTGCTTAAACCAACATGAAATAATTTTAAGACTTCAAAAATTATAGCAGATATTTTGTTCCACTGAATATCCCTGATTTTGGAAAATGAAATTTATCATTCACTTAATGACCATGACTGGGATTGGCAACTGTCACTAAGTGGTGTGGATAATAAGATATCATATGCTTCGGGTGGACTTACAACCTCACTTACCCCAGTCATTAAGAGAGTCCCCGTGGCTCCTTAAGTGAGAGCACATGGCTGTGACTTGCTATTTTACCCCTGGCTTCTCCATTAAATTTGCTTGTTGGAAACCAGCTGTGAAACATGCAAAAGGCAGCTGTGTGTGATTGCGGGGTCCTGCAAGGATCCTGAATCTCAATCACAGGCCTGTAGGGAGGCTAGGAAGTTTGGAAAAACCAGTCATAAAGTGACTTTTTCAGTGCTGTTGTAACTTTGGACAACAGCTAAATATGGCAGTCATTAAGCAAGGCTTCAGAAGGAAAAATATTGCAAACTTACAAAGGACGGTTTCATATGCAATTCCATGCTGGGTTAGTAAATCTGACAATTTCTGCAGGTCATTGGAAAGTCGTTTATATTCCTAGAAAAAAAAAGGAGAGTAACTTCACATTGATTTTACCACAAAAACAGAATATATTTATACAAAGTCCAAGAGATACAAAACAACAAAGTAGAGAAGCTGTGAATTCAGAGAAATCGTCTGCAGTTTTTTCAAAGAAGATTATCTTTAATTTAGCCATCATTAGCAAGACAGTTCTGAGATTTCACTGATGCCCTATGTGAATTAATTAGACAGCCTAAAATAACCACATCTGAAACAGCAAGGAAACCCAGTCAACCACAAGGGACTGTCCAAAGAGATCCTGTACCTTGCTGCACTTTTCTACAGAGTCAAATTCCAAATGTCGAAGTTGAGTGTTCTCTTTTTTCTCTCTTGTTGATTTTAAAAGGGAGCTTTCTTCAAACAACCCTCTCAATCTTTTCTTGTATCCCTGAAAACAAAAGTAATAGTTACTTTAATTTTTCATTTTGGAAGGCTCAGATTAAGACACAGAAGACATTTTTGGCTGATCTCAGAAACTAAACAGGGCTGGTCAGATGGAGACTATCTAGAAAGTCCAGGTTTATAGGCTAAATTGTTATGGGTCCTGTCCCCCCACCCCCCATCTTTTTTTTTTAAGAAAAAAACATTCTGGAAGAAGGCAATGGCTTAAGGTTAAAAGTTAGTCAAGGGTTGAAGCATTCAACTGGGACTTCTTCTTTTTTGTTTGCAATTTATGTTGCCGTGCATTTGTTTATTCCATTTCTCCTGTCAAACACAAAAATTACCTTTGAAAACATTGTCAGATCAATGTTCCTCCTTACATCATAAAGTCTAACATTTGTTGCAAATAATAGGGTACTAAAATGGAAAATGAATACTATTTGAAAAGCAAAATATGTACACTTTCAAGTCCTCATCAATATATTGTCTCACTCCAGAGGACTCTCAGTGGCTTACAATATCCAAACACAATTTTAAAATATTAAAAACATCACAGACCCTAACAGAGGAGAAAAACAACCACAGCAATGAAAAACACAGCAGGGGGCTCCACTAAACACACCAATCTCAGGACTGGGGACACAGTTGGATCTGGAACCCTGAGAGGGCAGGTGCCATGGATACCTCTGGGAGGAGGCTGTTCCAGAGGCTGCGACTATCAGCCTGGTAAGGTAATCCAGACAAGAATCCAGGTGAACTAATTCTACTATATTGTATGGCTACCTTAACAGAGTTTTGCAAGTCAGAAAGAACATCCCCCCCCCCCCCCCCCCCGTTGCCTTTACAGCCCAGGAAACTAGGGAGGGTCCCTTCTGAAACATTTCTCCTGCCCACATTCTCACTGTGGGCTAAGCTGCCTCTTATCTGAGTATTCCCCTGGCACAGTCTCTTGATTTTATCTTTTTCACAGACTATCCCCTCCCGCAACAGGCAATAAGTCACTATAAACAAGGCAGCTGGGTGTAATCAGCAGACACAAGGTGGGTGTAGAAATAGCATTTTACTGCCCTTATGAGTTATTATTTGCAGTGGTGGGATTCAAATAATTTAACAACCGGTTCTCTGCCTTAATGACTGGTTGGGTGGGTGTGGCTGGGTGGGCATGGCCAGGATGGGCGTGGCCAGGGGGGCATGACAGCACTCAGCCTCCTGCAGCACTCTGCCACCCAAAATGGGGTGTGGGAATTAATTACAAAATGTGGGCTTTGCTTTGTGATATCTAGATCCAGCGAGCAAGGGGTATGAACTGCACAGAAAATACACTTTTGTTTGGTTATGAAGAAATATCCCCAAGTCAGATGTACACTAAATGTAGACTGACTTTTAGCTACACACCTCTCCAGCAAACAGCAAATTTTGATGCTCCAGGTAAAGAGGATTCATTTTAGGATAAGTAACCACAGTTTGCATGTTGGAGGTTCCTAAAGGAATGCTAGGAAACTCTGAATTTTAAAAAACATTTGAGGCAGGGGTGCAGAATAGTCCTTCTCTGCCTGAGGCTGTAGAGACCCAGCACCAATCAAAACACTTTTTGTGAAGCAACTGATCAACACTGCCACTATTAAATGAAAATAAGAGCAAACTCCACTCCTTTCTGATACTGATGATGTTACCTAGTTTGGTAATGAAAGAGATACAAGAAAACCATCAAGCTCAGAGAGCACCAAAGAACCCACAGTTCAACCCTGAGCTACAAATATTATCTTCTATCGATAAACACCTTTTGGTGAGAGGGACTCAGAACCTGCCTTATATGAGATGGCTCCCAGTGGATTTCATTCTAAATTTTGATATGATTTCTGTAAATAAGGAATGCAGAATTATAATGGCTGAGTATTTGATCCATCACACATCAAAACAAAAAACAAAAACCAAAGCTAAGGGATAAACAAAAAACAGATTTGAAAAAAGAAAAGACTCAGGAAAGAAAAAGAGTGAAAGTGTAAGAAAGAAAGGTAAAAAGAACGACTTCCAACTTTCTTTGGTACAGATATAAGTAAAAAAAATATCAAACTCTTACTCTAATATTAACATTTGTGGTGGCACGCGGAGCCATATTGGTGGGCACGCGAGCGTTGCCCTAGCTCAGCTCCAGTGGGACTGGAAGTTGGAAAACCAGCTGTTTCCTGCCTCCGGGGGGAGGGGGGAAGGCTGTTTGCGCCCTCCCCAGGCCCCTAGAAAGGCTCTGGAGCACATTGAATTATGGGTATGGGCACGTGCACGCAAAACTTCCCCCGCGCTCCTCCCACTTTTGGCACGCGACGGCAAAAAGGTTAGCCATCACTGTCCTAAGCTCTAGTCTAGACCCATGCTTCTTAACTTGGGCAACTTTAAGGTGCATGGATTCAATTCCCAGAATCCCCCAGGCAGCATGAAGTTCGCCCATCTTAAACTTGCCAAGACTGAAAAACGCTGATCTAGATAGGGATTTTTCCATTCCTCTTTTACTGGTTCCTACTTACTTATGAGCAATCTTAATGTAAAATCCCCATTTCCCAACTCACCCTAGAGTGAGGGTTTGGGGCCTGGAAGGCCTCCTGCACCAACATGAGAGCCAAAATGGGCTGGGGGGGGCACACGACGCGCCTCCCCCTGCCCCATTTTGGCCCTGGACGGTCTCCTGCACCACCCTGGAAGCCAAAACAGGGCGCATGGAGGGACTCCTGGGAGGGGCAGGGTGGGTGGGTCCAGCCAGAGGTGGGATTAGCCAGTTCTCCAAACTGGGCAAAGTTAACAACTGGTTCGCCTGAATCGGTGCGAACCAGCTGAATCCCACCTCTTTATTATTTGTATTTATTGGGTTCATCCTGACTTTCGCCAACAGCACTTTAACAATCATATATTTAGTTCCCAGGGATTTCAGTGCACTTAATCTAGTCCTCTGTGGCTTACATTAAACAAGTTGGTGCAATATATATAGTGAGTGTGTGTGTGATTGTGTACACACACCCTTTTAAAAAATCAGAAGCTAAATTTGGATTGATACCACCAAGAAATCCAAAAGCTTCACTGGTAAATTAACGCAAAAGAGTAGACGGCAGTCAGTGGTAGACCAGACCCACATTATTATCAAGGAAATTGCAGCCATCCATTTAGTGAGCAGAAATTCAATGTGACTCAAGGGCTCACTTTTTTATTTATCTTGATATTTATATTAGTAAAACATAAAATGCACGCACCTGTTTTGTGATTAATTCATCATAAAGCAGCTGCTCAACTTCATCCCACTTTCTCTGAAGAGCTTCAGGCAAGGTTGGATAGACTGTAGAGAAGAAATGATAGTTCTTTGAGCTCTCTCTAGACTCCACTTCCTCAAAGTTTAAGTTCACAGAGGCAGAGGATTACCATGCAAGCACTTTTATCATTCCTTTGCTGCCATTAAGTACCGCTATCAGCCATATCCTTGCTGGCCGAGGGAACATGAATGAGTGAAAAGGAACATGTTTGGGGAAGAATCTTATGCTCCCTCAAGGATGCAAGTGTTATAACAATTCTTTCCACAGGTTAATCGATTCATCGGGCGTTATGGTATCCTTGATTACTTTAAGATATAAGATGTATATCTTTTTTTTTATTAAAAAGTTTTACAAATTACAAAAAAGATTTTCCCCCCTCCCCCATCCCTCCTCCCTCCCTCCCCCTCTTCCCCCCCATCCCACCCTTCCCAACCCACCCCTCCCCCCCTGGCTTCCCAGGATTAGCTCAGGGTATTACAAGTACAAACACAAAACTAAAATTAGCTAACAATATACTAAAACATTATTAACCTTGATCTTTAACTCCTAATAATAAAACAACAATATTCTACTTAATATAACAATTTCTACAAAATATTTCATTCGTAAGCTAATTGAAATTTCTTATTACAATATTTGTTCTGAATATAATCTATCCATCTTTTCCACTCCTTTATATATCTTTCATTTTAATAATCTTTGAGATATGCGGAGATCTTTGCCATTTCTGCCAAATGCACTACTTTTAATGTCCATTCTTGAATTGTAGGTACATCTTGTTTCTTCCAATATTGTGCCACCAGTAGTCTTGCCGCTGTTATTAAATTTAAAATCAACTTTATTTCTATTCCGGTACAGTCTGTTATAATGCCTAACAAGAAAAACTGTGGTGTAAATTTAATCTTCTTCTTTAATATATTTTGAATTATCCACCAAATTTTTATCCAGAATGCCTTAATTTTATTACAGGTCCAAAGATATAAGATGTATATCTTATAAGGTATAAGATGAAAGCTTTACCTTAATAACTGAACAGAATAATTGAGTTCAGCTTGACCAGTACAGAAATGAAAAGTGTAGGTCGGTTTCTCTGATATGGTGACTGGCCAGTCCTTTATTATTTTTTTTTAAATACTTTATTGAGTTTTAACAAAATTAAAAATAAAAATTTACAAAATCTCTTTGTTATTCAGAGGTACAGTGTTCTTATAGGTTAAATATCGTATGCCTAATCTCCTTCGTCCTGAACTATCTTTTTTCCATCATTATATTTACACTCTATAAGTGCATAAATACATTTCACCATCTCTAATCACGAAATACACAAGTCATACTCTTTTTCTATTGTTCAACCAGTTATACCAGTTCTCCCATACTTCATAATGTTTAGATATCTCATCATCTATTAACACACTCGTTAACTTTGCCATTTCTGCGCACTCTAATATTTTATTTATTAACGTTTCTTCTGGTGGTTGGATTTTGCTTTTCCAGAATTCCGCAAACACTAATCTAGCCGCAGTTATTACTTGGATTATAAGCTGAGTTTTGTTATTGTTTAGGCCGTCACCCACTATGCCTAAGAGGAAGAGTTCTGGGGATAATGTTACATTTTGATCTAATATTTCGCATAGCCATTGTCGTATTTTAGACCAGAACCTTTTAGCTTCTGAGCAGGACCACCACATATGGTAATAGGTGCCGACCTCTTTATCGCATTTCCAACACGTGGGTGAGAGATTAGAAAACATTTTTGCTAGTCTAGCAGGCGCTAAATGCCATCTGTGTAGCATTTTGTAGTGGTTCTCTCTGAATGTTGCTGATTTTGTCATTTTAAAGTTTCTATTCCACGCCTCCTCCCAGCCAGTCCTTTAATATCATAGTCTAATCTTTCCAGTGATTAGTATGGATGTTTTAGCAGCAGTGAACATTCTTATTTCTTTGATTTATAACTTTACCAATCCTCCCCCCTTCCTGATGAAAAGGGGCAATTCTGGGTGCCAGCGAAGTCTATGGAATTGCAAGGGTTACTGGGTTAGTTGCCATCAGTTTAGCAGGGCCAGTGGACTTGTGTATTACTTGTCATATCAAAAAGCAAGGCTAATTTGCAGAAACCCTTAGTTCTTGGGATCATGACACAGCAAGAAATGTTTGGGAACAAAAATAGTTTGATATAATGGACTTATTGAACATATACAATGTCAAGATTGGAGTATAAATTGCATCGTTTTCAGTTTTCTGCTTTTAATCCAAAGGAGGAATTATTTTCTCACCTAAAAGAGAATGTGGGTGACAAACAAGTGGAGTTTCAAATGTAAGAGAATAAACGCAAGTGCTTGGTTCAGATACTTGAGCCAATCTATTGTTTTTTCCACATACAAGAAGTACCTGAAAAGCAGAGGTTTGAGAATTTATAAACAGAATTCATAAACTTAACTAATTTCCCTAAATCACAGACCAGTAAAAAGAGACCTAATTAATATAATCTGCTCAATGAACTTGCAATATTTGACAGATAAAGGGAAACATTCTATGTATTACAGCTAAGCAGTTGCAAACTATTCAGTGATGAATAATATATTTACATACTAAATAAATAAAGTATATCTAACTAGATTATCAAAAATAATGTTGATTGAAATAGGAAGTGAAGTATTAAACTAGGAGTAAACAGGCTCAGACTATCGTCCACTCTCAGCTGCAGAAGCTCATTGAATAACCCTGAGCCAGTCCTGCATTCTCAAGCTCACCCGATCTTCCACAGGATTATTGCAGGAGGTGACACTAATATGCTGCTTACACTGCTTATAAAAAGGCAAGATACAAATCAAATAAATAAACAAACAAATAAAAATATAGAATGTAAAGATATATGTTGGCTTTTTTATTAGGTCAAATTCTTTACCTTTGTTTCTCTATTTTTTGTTTCACAAGAATCTCCTTCTCTCATCCACATACCAACAAAAGTGTTGTTTTCAATTTCCCATTCATGCCAGATTCTAGGAAATAAGAATAATATACTTCAGATATTTCAAAGAAGGCCACTGGCAGTTTGATTTCAAGCCCGATTTTAGAACAATCTGCTTAGGTCACCCTGATACCAGGGGATGAATCAGGGTTAAACCCTTGTTTATTCTTCTGGATCTCTCAGCAGCTTTTGAGGCTAAAAATAATGAAATCATTTTAACAGTGTTAATGTTTACTTCCACTCATAGATGCTGCTTTTAGAAAGGAATACTACTAAGAGCTACTCTTTGTATCTGCAAAATTAAAGAGTCTTGTAGTGTTTTATCTTATATCTGTAGCAGGCAAGGCAACTATAGCATTAATCCAAGAATCAGAAGCAAAGTGCACCAATATGCAGTTGACATTTGATGCTACTCCATTTCATTTATATGAAGTCATATTGTAAAAATATTGAATTTAGGGATGTAAATCATAATGGACCAAATTGACTTGCAGCTTAGATTTACTTGACTAACCTCCCCTTAGTTCAAGCAGCACAAAACATCTTCTCACTGTTATTAACATTAGCAATGCACTTTACTGTGCAAAGTCCTTAAAATGGATAGTTCTCCTGAAGAGAGAAAACAAGGGAGGCCAAAACGGCTCCTGCAAGCCAGATTTCCTGCCCAACCCGATGGCCCCAAAATGAGTCCATTTTAAAAAGATCATTTTATTGTTTCCAAACCTCTGTGATTCGATTCTTATCCTGAGACAGTATATAAATAATTGAAATACAGTAAATACACCATCAAACCATAGGTAAATACAATGCTGTATTTACATGAAAGAATTAGTTGCCTCCCCCAACCCACTTTACAAATAGTTAATCTTTAAATTAGGAAGTTCCAGAAATTATATCATCAATTTTTCAGCTTTCAATCTCCCAAATGATGAAATTTGTTACAGCAGTCCATAACAATTCATTCAAAAAAAGAGGAAAAGATAATAGTAATCCATTCAGTCATTCAAAGTTTTAATATCCAAATGTCCAAATATCCAGTTGTTTTTAAAGTCTCCAAATCTTCTTTTTTTTCAGTAAAAGTTTAATAGAAAAAAAAAAGTTAATGGGCTTTCAGTCACACGTTCCTTGCTGCCCCAGTTTTCCAGATGTGGTTGCGAGCACCCCCCACCCACCCACTCCTCACTCTCAGCCTCTCTTCTCTACCCTTTGATCATCCAGTTAGTTTAAGAGAAACTTTCAAGTGATAAAATCAAATCAGTCTCACTTTGATGTCACAGGCTGCTTCTTTACTTTCTCTTCTGGTATAGCCTCCACAGCTTTTTAGTGACTTCCTGATCGCTTTCCCACTGTATCCAATTTGAGGAGCTTCTTCTAGTCTTCCTAGGGGGTTTGCAGCCCCCCTGGATTGACCAGTATGTGCTCCTCTTGTTGGTTGTCTCTTCAGGACAACTTAGGTCACAAAGGACCCTTGGACATCGGGGATATCGGCTACTCTTTAGGAGCCCCTAAAGAGTCCATCGTGCCACTGCTTTTGGCCATGTCTTCTTCTTCTTTTTTTTTTTGAAAGACTGAACAAAAATTTTTTTTCTTGAATACCACAGTTCCAGAGGCAAGTTGTTACACTGACTAACTGTCCTGTCAGGAAGTTTCTCCTTAGTTCCAAGTTGGATCTCTCTGATGAGCTTCCATCCATTGTTTCTTGTCCTGCCTTCAGTGCTTTGGAAAATAAATCAACCCCCTCTTCCCTGTGACGACCCTTAAACTATTGAAGGCAGGTAATATGTCACCCCTATACCTCTTAGGCTAAACATATCCTTAGCCAGTGATTGCATGATTCAGCCTCCAAGTGCCATATCATTTTTGTTGCTCTTCTCTGCACCCTTTCTATGGCTTCAGCATCTTTTTGCCATTCTTCCCAGTCCCTGTGAAGTACAACACATCCCTGTCCAAAATCCCTCCTGTAGGTAAACCATAGTCTAGAAATCCAAAGTTCTCTTGAAAGCACCATCTTGAGACAGGGGATTTACTTCTAGAATCCTCCGTTCCCTCATTGGCTATTGACCTTCTGTCGGAAGTACAGATGAGAACACCACCTGTGCTCCTATCTCTTTGGCTTTCATGCCTAGCTCCTCATAGTCTCTTATTATTGTTTTCAAGCTCTTTATCATTTGCCCCAACATGAAAGAGGCAATAATAATTGATGGGCTTGATTAATTTTCATCCGGTACTGTTTTAGTACCACTTTCCAAGTCTTCTTTGACTTTTTCCAAACACTTGCTGTTTGTAGCTGCAATCACATTTAGAAAAACTGTCTTCTCACAATTCCTACCCCTCACTTCCACTTGAGTGTTTTGGTAGTTGGGTACATTACACAACCACATAAATTGTATCCTTAAAAATGACTGATTTTAGAAACAGAATAACAGAGTTGGAGGTCTTCTAGTCCAACCTCTGTTCAAGCAGGAAAGCTTATATCAGTGATGGCGAACCTTTTAGAAACCGAGTGCCCAAACTGCAACCCAAAACCCACTTATTTATTGCAAAGTGCCAACATCAATTCAAACCTTTGTCAGAGTACAGCATGTGTTCAATGAGATTGGCTGAGCCTCCCTTCGTGTACCCCCCCAACACAAAACAACTCACAGCGAAAGACAAAAAGAAATCCCTAGCCCAGTGGATCCTACTAACAGTCCTATTGCACCATGTGAACTTATTGCATGTTGCGGTGGCCCCACAAGTCAATTGTGCTATGTTGTTGTAGAGATATTTTTCATTCAGGAGTTTGACAGCCACAGATAAAAACTGTTCTTCAGCCTGTTTGTGTGGCTGCCTATGCTTCTATATCTCCTTCCAGATGATAGGAGAATAAAGAAGGGTTGACCAGGTAATTAAGGATTAGAAATTGTGTGGATTTTGAGATACACTCCAAGGATTGATTAAATATTGTTAATATTTGACTTTATTAATAATCCTACACATTTGGAATGTTTGGAAAGTTATGGGGGAATAATGAGTAATTTAAAAAATATTAAATATTAGTAATTTAGTAGGGGGTAACAAATACATGGCACAAAGAAATGTTATCTATGTTTAGTGTCCAATCACACTTGGCCAATAAAAAATTCTTCTTGTGAATGAATTAATGGGAAAAATGATAAAGAATTACTGTTGAAGTTAGAAGATTAGGATTACACATACCTATTTGTATTATTATTGTTAGCGTTGTTTAAAAAAGATTTGACCCAGTGAATACACTGTCCACAAAATATGTATGGTGTGAAAATATTAAAAAAACAAAACAAAAAAAACAGACAACAGGGAAGAGGAAGGTGGCTGTGGAGCTGGATCTTCTTACCCGAGAATCCCGCTGTAGGCATTCCATCGGAAAGTTTGCTCGTGTTGGGTGACGTTATAAAATGGGCAGAACTCGTATTTATACCTAAAATTTCAAAACAAGTCAGATTTATTTCCACTTTTTAGAAGGCAGTGATTTTTAAAATGCACGTCTACGGTAATTAAACCACTTACGTAGATTCCACGTAACCAAAGCATTTGCCCGCCAGTCTAAAAAGATGTTCAGGCCCTGGGAAAGGAAGGGGTTGAAATCCGATCAGGCTCGAAATGCCGCCTGGCGGTTGGGAGACCCTGCAGCCCCGCCGGACCCTCCCTCGCCGTGCCCGGCTCACCCGAGATGGGGGAGGGCGCCGCTTTGGGCTGGAGCCGGTTGGAGGGCGGCAGGAAGGGGTTGTTCAGCCTTCTCGGAGACGGGAGGGGAGACAGAAAGACAGAGACCTTTCAGAACCGCGGCGCGCGAGGACCAAGCGCCGCCCAAGCTCACCGCCGCCGCCGCCACCTCACCCGAAGCTGTTGGGCTCCTCCACCACCTTCATCTTCCCGGCAGCCGCAAGTCCTGGAGGACGAGAGAGAGAGCGAGAGAGACGGGCAGCCACGGCGGAGGTCCCGGCAGCGCCTCGGGGAGAGGACGGCCATCTCCTCACCTCCCGTCAGCAGTGGCGGCAGCAGCAGCAGCAGCGGCGGCAGCGGCCAGGGGAACCGAAGCGGCCGCCGCCTCTTCCCCGCGGGGCCCGGTGCCACCATCTTCGTGCCTCCGGAAGGGGCGGGGCGTTCTCTTCCGGAGCCGCTCCCTGCGATCGGCCGACGGTGAGCGGAGCCAGTGGCTCGACCCGGAAGCGGAAGAATCGGAGATGGGGCGGGGGCGGCGGCGGCGGCCGAGGCGGCCGGGCGGGGAGCGATGTCTGGAGACCTTCCCGGAGGCGCTAGGCGGTGAGGTGGCGGCGGGCGGCGGCGGGGGGGCCGCCCGGGCTTCTAACGCTCCCTGACGCGCCTCCTTTTCTCCGCAGGCTCCTTGGAGGATGGTGGCGAAGGCGAAGAGGCGAGGGCCGCGGCCGGAACGCCGCGCCGCCTGTGCCCGCTGGCCATGTGGGATCTGGGCCAGTGCGACCCGCGGCGGTGTACCGGGCGGCGGCTGGCGCGGAAGGGGCTGGTGCGGACGCTCCGCCTGGGGCAGCGCTTCGGAGGCCTGGTGCTCAGCCCCGCCGCCGCCCGCTTCCTCTCGCCCGCCGACAGGTGAGCGCCCGCTCCCCCGCCTTCCCCTCGCCGGTGCCCCGCTGCTCATTGGCTGCTCTTGGGGGCCTTCGCCTGCTAGAGGAGCCTGGTGGAGCGGATCGGTTCATGGCCCAACGGCCAATTCCTCCAGGACCCGTTGCCAGCTCCACCCTTGGGAAGCTCCTGCGCTGCCTCCACCAATCGGCTTTTTGTGACTGGCATCATCTGACTGGTCCAGATTCCTGAAAACTTTCTGAATTTGCGCGCGCGCGCGCGCACACACAAACAAAATCCAAACATTTGTGTTACTGATTTTAAAATATTCGAATTTTTGCAATGTTGCTTTCGTGGTGTGATGGTAGCTTTTCGACCCTTTTTCTTCTGGCAGCCTGCAAAATTAATCTGATTTCTGACAAGGCAGCAAAACAGAAATATCCCATATTAAAACGGCAAGTGTATTTTCAGGGAGGTTGTGACCCAGAATGGAGTTGCGGTGATTGACTGCTCTTGGGCAAAGCTGGACAAAACACCATTTAGCAAGATGAAGGGAAATCATCTCCGGCTGTTACCCTACTTGATAGCTGCAAATCCAGTGAATTATGGACGGCCATACAAACTTACTTGTGTGGAAGCTTTTGCAGCTACCCTCTGCATTGTAGGTGAGCTGCAATAAATATTGTTTGGATTTCTTATCTTACAGATTAGAAGAATATTTTTATATACACATATACATATTTGTCTGTAGCTGTTTGTCATGTTAGTGAAAAAAAAGTTGCTCTGCCAAGCATCATTTCTTTTTATTTATTGCGTTGGTTTATTACTGATCTCATCCAAGATTCTGGGTAGTTTATAAATATAAAGTAGAAAGAAATATAATAAAATGCCATGATACATACACTACCAAAGCACAATTTTTGACCCATGGATAATATAAAATCTCAAATTCACAAGCTTCATCTATAAGATTCTTTTAGTAGCCTTGACTGAGAAGTATATTTCACCAGTAAGATATGCAAATTACCTTTGAAGTGTTTGATTGTTGCTGAAGTTATTTTCCTTATTTTAGGACACTCTGATCTAGCCACAGTTCTTTTGCAAAAATTTAAATGGGGAAGTGTGTTTCTTGATCTGAACAAAGATCTCCTGGAAAAATATGCAGCATGTAGCTGTGAAGAGGAAGTGTTAAGGGTTGAGAATGAATTTCTGAACCACGCCCAAGAAAAAGATGAAACAGGTAAGACATCCCAAGGTGGGGTTTTTTTTGGCTGCTTAGAGAAAAAGAGATGGAATTGAATTGGCGAATTAGTGACACTTTTACCAAAATTTTAAAGTAAACTTAAATATTTGGGTCAAGCTAAAGGGAGGAAGAAATCACTTAATCATACACAGGGGATAGATAGTCCACATTAATTGGACATATATCGATATGATAATTTGAACCTGGTCATTTGTGCCTCGAAGAACTCTTATTGATATATTCAATGATTTATTTTTTATTTTATTTTAATTATTATTATTTATTTATTCTGGTTAACATTCCAAGAAATTTTGATGTAATAAGAAAAAGTGAGGAATCTTTTATCCATAATCCATGAGAAGTAATCATAATGGTGAACAAACAGTGGGGATTTCTCAGTGGTATCAAGCAGCCATAATAAATGTCATTAATGCTGTATAACTATTCCCAAATACAGGAAGGAGCTCTCCCCCAAACCCCTTAAATGCCCTCACAAATTGATGATGATTTATCCCATACCTGTTCTTTTAAGTCTCCCAACGGCACATTCATCACCCTTCTATCTGACTCCATCTTTCTGGTTGCTGGATAAGCTCATCTCTTTCCTTCCATCTGGGAACAGCATTGGAGACTTTTTTTAACGTGTCCAAAATAGGATAATTTGAATTTGGTCATCTGTTCCTCAAGTAAGAACTCTGTACTAATATATTCAATGGGGTTTTTTTATTTTATTTATTTTGCTATTCACAGTATTCTCAATTTTCTCCAACACAAGTTCAAAGGCTCCAAAGCTCTTCCTATCCTGCTTCTTTAAAGTCCACCTTGGCCTGTCCCACTCACTCCAGTGGGATGATGCCTACTACACATCCCATCTGCCAACCAATTTCAGCTGGCAGAGTGCAAGAGAAGAGCCTTTTTTTGCCCGGCCCCACCCTTGTCTCTCACCTGACATTACATCAGCCCCTGCATTTTCCAAAGAGCCTTAAAATCTGGTTCTGCTGTCTGATCTGTTGTTTGCCATATTACAGCAGGTCTTCTATCAACTCCTGTAGCCTTCCAACTTGATAATGACTGGAGCACTAATCTAACTTCATGCTGTAAGACTAGAGGTTCTTGTGTAAAAGTATGGAGGATTTTCTAAACAGTATTGGACAGTTTTCTAAGCAGTCATGTCTACTGCACAGAATTCCATTATACTCCTCACATATTTGTGAGTTTTTGGAATAAGTTACAGTCCTTTTAGTAGACCAATTTGAGGTCGGAGCATCCTGCTGAGATCTTTTGAAAGTCTTTCCTTGCTTTCCATTTCTGCTTCCATCTTGCCATCCCTAGCAAAGCTAATGCAGAATAATTCAGATTCGTTCCTGAAAATTACTTGGCAAATCCTCCCTCTGCCAGAGAAGCTAGTGGTTTATCATTTGTTTGGGATTTGTGGATTTAATGAGGAATTAAAATTAATAGTTGTTACCCTACTTTTCTGGCAGGTCAATGGATGGGGACTTTTATTTTAACAGTCTTTTATGTTTTTCCCCCAGATCCTTTTGATGTTGATTCGGGAAAGGAATTTTTTATACTCAATGGGCCTTGCAGAACCACAGAGTAAGTTTTCTAAAGGATTCCTTTGAGAGTCTCTAGAGATCATTTGTTATAAAGTAACCCTGATCTCCATTTGTTAGAGCAACTGCTACAGATGAAAGCTCCTCTGAGGAGACCCCTGAGGACAGCGACGACAACAGCAGCAGCAGCAGCAGCAGCAGCAGCAGCAGCAGCAATAATGAGGACCTGAACGCAGCCTGTTCTGGAGCCAATAACTCAGCCACATGGAGGCAAAAGAGCATTCTCAAAGAGAAGAAGTTTCACTGAATCTAGTACCAAGGTTTTGCTCAGAATTAGGATACAAATTGGACAATGTTCTTCCAGTCTGAAATACTTCATTCAGTCCATGGGCCTCGTCTATCAACTGAGCTGTGTGATGAACTTCATTAATACACTGCTTGTTAAATAGATTTTACTAATGCAATATCCATATCCTGGTCTTATTTTTTTACTTAGCATCTCAGTTAATTATTATTCCAAAAATTGTTTTGAGATGATGGAGGAAAAACCAGAAGCAATTTCCTCATATCTGACATCACATTTTTGGTTGTTTGCTATTTCGGTTCTTAATATGTTGTGGATGGATAGTTGATAATAAATGCTCTAGACCAAAAATTACAATGGAAATTGGCTTCTCATTGTTTTTGAAGGGTCTGGATCCGGGAAATTGCAGACCAATCATCTTGACATGGGAAAATCCTGGAAAAGAGCATTGATCGGTGAATTTGTGAGCATTTAGAAATGAACAAGGTGATTACTGGAAGCCAGTATGGGTTTGTTAAAAATAGATCAAGCCAAACCAAACTCACTGCTCTTTTTGATAAAGTGACTAAATTAATGAATCAGGAAAATTGTGTGGATATAATATACTTGGACTTCAATAAGGCATTCAACAAAGCAGATCACAGCTTGCTTCTTTTTAAGGTAGAACAATGTGGAATACACTCTATTACCACCAGATTGATTCACAGTTGGCTGACCAATCACATTCAGTGTGTAGTCCTCAATGGAGCTACATCTTCATGGAGGAGAGCATGTTGTAGGGTTCAGTCTTGGGCCTGGTGCTCTTCAACATCTTCATAAATTATCTAAATGAGGGGCTAAAATTAAATGGCTTGTATGATGTGTTGCCGCCAGGGCAGGAGGTGGGGGGTTATTTTATTATGTATGATTTTCTCTTTACTGGTTTTATATGTTTTTATATTCTTGTAAGCCGCCTTGAGTTGCCCTGTGCGAATAGACGGCAATATAAACCTCATAAATAAATAAATAAATAAATGATGGAGAACTCATCGAACTTGTAGATGACACCAAGCTGGGGAAATTGATTTGGAAGATAGACGCAAGAAGGGAGGTTCTTGACTGACTTGAGCATTGGGAACTATCCAATAAAGATGCAGTTCAGTGATGAAAAAAGTAAGGTCCCGCACTTAAGAAGGAAAAACCAAATGCATAGGTATAGACTAGGAGGCATCTGGCTCAACAGTAGAAATTGTGAGAGGGTCTATGTATCCTGGTGAATGACTGCTTAAATAGGAGTCAGCAGTGTATTGCCGCTGCTAAAAAATGCCATTCTAGGCTGATTCAGCAAAGGGATAACATCACAAACATGGACGTGATAATTCTGCTTTCTACTGATGAGACCTCACTTGGAATCTAGTTCTGGTGACCACAATTAAAAAACATGCTGAGGCCCTGGAGATAGTGCAGAGAAGAGCAACAGGACCTCAAAGCTAAATCTTACAATGTACAGCTAAGGAAACTAGGTACGTTTAGCCCAGTGAAGTGAAGGCTCAGGGGAGACATGATAGCAGTCTTCCAATACTTGAAGGCTACTACAGGAAAGAGGCCATCAAATTATTCTCCACAGCACCTGAGGGCAGGAAAAGCAGCAATGGGTGAGATTCAACCTGGAAATGAGGAATTTCCTGACAGTAAGAACAGTTAATCACTGGAGCAACTTGCTTCCTGGAGTTGTAGGTGCTCCATTGCTGGAGCTTTTCAAGAAAAGACCAGACAATCATTTGCCTTGGGCAAGGGATTGGCCTAGTTGACCTCCAAGATTCCTTCTGGCCCTAGGATTCTGGGAGTCATGCCACAGTCCCTTATTTATGAAGCATGGGAGGGACAATGCAGGGCTCGTCTCTCTCCCCTTCAGAGGGAACTCAATTATAGTTTTGAAGTGACTCTCAAAGTGCTGACCCAGTGTCTGAAGGCTGTATGGGCCTGGATGTGAAGAACAGATTGGGGCTCAAGAGCAGGGGGTAATAGTGGTCAGAAGGGCATCTGGTTCACCAGTTGTGCCTATTTCTGGCTCATAAGCTCTTCAGAAAGTGACTCGTGCCTTGGTTATCTTGTGATTTGGATTGCTAGCATCATCTACATGGGGCCACCCTTGAAGACCACTTGGAGGCCACAGCTAGTCCAGAATACAGCAGTATAGGCAGTCCTGGGCGGATAACAATATATGCACTTCCTCTGCTGTTTCATGAGTTACACTGGTTACTGTTCGGTTTCTCACGCAATTCGAGGCACTAGTGAAAGCCCTTTGTGAGTTAGGGCCCAGCTACCCGAGGGAATTGCCCAATGGGGACAGAGTAGACTTTAGCAATGTCACAGGACCCAGAAAGCACAATGATGGCTCCTGCTTTCTGGAAATCCATATTGTTCCCAGGCTATTGATTTTTCACAACTTGCTGAAAACTGGTTGTTCTCCAGGCCTTGGAATTCAATGTGTTCCAGTCATCCGTCTCCTTTTTGATAAAGATTTTAATTTTACTTCATTGTGAATCACCCAGAGTTGTGTGGTCTCAAAACTGTAATATTAAATAGCAACTAAAATTCTGTATTGTAAAATGTTAATCTTATAATAAACCTTCTTTACTTGACTCCAGGGTGATACTCTGAGGGATTTTTCTGCTCTCTGGCGCCTAATTTGGCTGAAGGTACTAGTTAGCCTTTTTCAGTGCAGTGTAATGAGGCCAAAACTTTGTGTTTTGCCACATTATGGACACATTTTAAATCCAAACCAATTTTTTAAAACAATTCCGCTTATAGCTCATTGCAGCAAAGTTGTTCTTAAAGTGGTAATTAACTTGTTCTATTAGAGCCAGGGTCTCAGAGTCAGGTGGCTAAGTGTGTCATAAGAACATTGTCACTTAAATCCAGAAAGCAAACTACTGGATGCTTTTACTGATGTTAAATGGGAATGAGAACCCCCAAGAATTATATCCCCCCCCCCGACCTCTTTGACTTTCCGCAAACTGCTTTGAGACGCAGCATGAACCACCACTTGGGTTGTTTTTTCTGTTTGATTTTTTGAAGTTTTGTCTCTAGTCAGTCTTCTTTCACTCGATATACTGCTTATTCTTTTACTTACCTGTAAGCCACCCAGCGTCACTATGGCATTGGGCAGCCTCAAAATTAAAAACTATGAACGGATCAGGTCTCCACCCACAAGAGCTTCGTGTAAATATGATGCAGCATGCATAAAGGAACAGAACTGCAAGGCATGAGTCAGCTGGAGATTGAGTAGAAATTCTCACAGCATCACTATTGGCAACCCACCATTCAAGCAGCAACAGATCCACTTCAGTTTCCTATGAAATCTTTCAGAATGCTAGGGTGTATCATTGGCAGCTTGCATTTGGACGTGAACATTTTTTCCCTAACTTCAGAACAAAGTAGGCAATAAGTGGGATAAGTGGGAACTGGCTGTTCCTTACCAATCCTTTAAAAATTATTGGCTTTTTATTAACATTTGCTATAGCAAACAGTAGCAGCTTTTTTCTGCCCGCAAACAGCTATTACAGCCAAGAGTGACACACTTAACATTAATTTTAGCATAAAATTTTATTCTTGGGCTTTGGAATAGGGCAAATAGCTGAAGCCCATGTGGTTAGGGACTGAATTTCTCAGTTGTTTCTTTTTATCTCAGCTGATCTGTTTTTTTCCTAAACTTGCTTTGAAATATATTTTGTATTTGTATATTAGTTGCCTGGAGATGCTACTTAATTGAACAGGAATTCATGAACACACACAGGATTAGGAAAAATGCTGCCCTTTTGACTACTGTTTGGACTTTTCCTTTCGTGCCGAAAAAACAACACAGAAAAGGTGTAGAGACAGCAGCAATAAATCCAGTTTGTAGTTTGGCAGCTATTGCCTTCATGATGCAGTAAATCAATGTGGCTTTAGATTTTTTGACTATCAAGAAAACCTGTATTTCCTGCTTTGACCTACCCATTTTTCCACATTTTTGCCTCAGGAATTAAAAGCCAATTGAGGAATGGCCAGGAAGTCCAATGGTGTCCTGCACACGGGTTGAAACCAGAACATTGGATGCTTTTTCCCCAAGTTTGTTTGTTTCCAAAACCTGAAAGTTTTTGGCATCCCTATCAGAAAACCAGGTCTGACTGAAATGTCCTTTTATCTAGGGTTGCCCAAATCCAGACTAGATTGCTGGTCTTTTAAAGAAGATGGAGGTGTGCCAATCATACCTTCTTCCTGATCCAGTGGGGCTCTGGAAGTGATTCTTGGTAAAGGGTTTAGGAGGGGTGTGAATCACATCTTCAACCCTCCCAGTGCTTCATGTTCAAATAATTCATCTTGGAAAATACCCTGACCAGCCCTGGAGGAGAATTGGCATATTCTGGAGTTCTCTGGAAAGTCCCTGTCATGGCATGGTAAGTCTTGCAGGTGCCTAATAGCCTTTTGCTTTTTTTAGTGAACAGATATTAACCCGTATTTTAACAGGCATTATTTGTAGTTTAAAGAGTCAGATTACATAGCAAGTTCCAGACCCAACCATAATTTTTTTGTGTGGTAAACTCACAAGTTTGTCAGAGAATTAAGTTAACCTCAATACAAAATTTAATATTTCTCAATTTTTCAAACATTTCTGCTCTTTCCATCATTGACTTTTTAGTGTAACCATAAACAATTTAACTGCATTTTACAGATGTATGAAAAGCAGAGTTAAAATACTTAAAAACTCCTGGATCTCCTAGTATGGTTTGCTGACAGCTACAGCAGACAAACCCATCTACTTAGTGTCACTAAGTGTTTCCCTTCACCAGGTGTTCAACTGCACATCAAGTAGTGCTATCTGCTCTGTAAAGCAGTTGTTTCTCCAGTGGTGTAATATTGAAGAAATGGGGAAGAAAGAGAGACAAAAAACTTTATAGAAACAGTTTATTTACTCTAAACAGCAACACAGACAAAACTCCATAAACACAAAGGAGGTGACGCAGAATCAAGATGCGGCTGACTTTGGATCCAAGGCATTTATGCAACAATCTAATTCCTTATTGGTAGAAAACAAAAGGGAATGGAGGATATGTTTTTTTTCTTACCAGCCAAGTAGAGGCAAAAAAAGAAAAAAGAAAAAAGAAAAAAAAGGACCCCCCCAAACATTTTAAAGCGTGCCTGCATCTGAGAGCAAAGAAACTAGAGATACTAGTGAATTTATAGAAGTATAAAAGTTTATAGTTTACAGCAGTTGAAATACTGACATCAATATTAAAATAAAAGCAAGTTTTACATAACAATCAAAAATACAAAAGACTGAAGGAAGAGACCCTGTATGAAAAACTGGGGACAATTCAGCAAGTTTAGAACTGTATACAAGTGGTGAATATGGAAAATGGCACACATATAATCCCTTCCCCTAAATGACTATTAATTGTACATAGCGACATTAGATTTGCAAAAGTTTTGTAAACAAGTTCTTGCCAACTAATCCCTTCCTTTAAAGATGTGGATGACAGGAGCTTATGATGGTGCAAACTTCTTGGCTTGTGCTCGAACCCTCTTTTCATATTCCACTCTGTTTTGGCTAAATGTAGAGAAAAAAAAAGCTAACGATTCTCAAAGATCAGAATCCATAAAGTGTTCTAGATCAGATTTTCCCTAGCACAAAAACCCACAAAAATCAAACTGTTGCTATTTTAAGTGAATTTTCACTGTTTCCCTGGAGATGGAAATTAGACAGGAGTTACAGACTAGGACTCAAGTACAAGCACTTTAGAACACGCCTCCCAAGAATTTTGATATGCATGAATTTGTATGAATGCCATCGGTGTCTCAGATGAAAAATCAGTATCAAATTGAGTACAACTATTTATAATAATGAAGTAATTTAAAAGAATGGGAAAGATGATAAACACGGGAACTCTAAAGGGGAGGAATCTCCAAAAATCAAACCAAAAACCACTTCATTTTGAACTGATGACCCTGATGCCTCAGAGATTTTAATGGTGTTTTCTCATGTCCCAAAGGCTTTTAGCAGCAAACTCTTTGTGAGACAGAAAATGGGCCTCAACTCTTTTTAATTGTGAACACCTAACAGTTTACTAGCATGCAGCTTTTCCATGGAAAAATATGTTTAGAGTAGAGCTCGTAACTTCAGAAAATAAAACAATCCTTCAAAATTAACTGTTTCAAAATTTTAAAAAAGTTTTCTTTTCGAATAAATACATTGTGTTTCAGAAATTCTGCTAAACCATTCTGGCTAGACTGCAATTCAGTTGAATCTGTTAGGAATGGTTAGAATTCAGATTTGCATATCGCAATAGCAACAGCATTTAGGCTTATCTACCTCTCCAGAGTGCATTCTAGCACTCCCTGGCAGTTCCCAATGTCAGCCCATTGCTCCCCAGCAATCCGGCTCCTCTTATTACTGACCTCGGAAGGCTGAGTCAACCTGTGAAGTCTGTCAGGATTGAACTCCTGGCTGCGCGCAGTTAGTCTGCAATACTGCATTCTAACCACTGTGCCACCAGTGTGTATAATTGTGTGTGTGTGTGTGTGTGTGTGTATATATATATATATATATATATATATATATAATTATATACAAATATTATTTGTATATAATACAAATCCAGTGTATTATAAATGTATTCATATAAATGACAACCAGTTATCAGTGGAAAATTATTCATTTACCAAATATATATGCTGTTTAAAATGCTAAACATTAATAAAATATCCATTCAAACTGAAGTCCAGTAACATCAAACCAGCTGATCACTTACCAATATATTTTTTAAAGTATTTCAACAGAAACCCTTTCATAAGAGGGTGCATAATTACTCACTCAAAACAGTAACACTTATTTCCCAAAGACTGCAAAAGTGCAGTATTTCAATTGCTCCTGAATATTAACAGGGAGGGAGCCATTGGAGCTTCTGCAGGCAGGAAATTTCAGAATTTAGGAGCCATCACAAGGTTATTATGCTGTATTTGTTAAAAAGCAGAACTTTCCCTCTTTACCCTACCCTCCCATTATATAAGAAACTGTGTTTAATAATCATAGTTTGTGGCGGGGGACTGAACCTTAGAATTTTTGCAAGCAAGATTATAGCTGTGGAGATGTAAATCAAAACAAAATAGAAGCAGGAAGTATTGGAATGAGGTTGTAATGGGATTTCTTGCATCCTTGTTCTGGAAATTCAGACTATTTATTAAGGATAGGCACCCCTGGAGAAACCAGGTTTTGCCTGAATAAATGTTTGGCTGCTGGAGAAAGCCCAATATAAAGTGAAGGAATGCAGAGTACATGGTCCATTTGAACCAAGGACCAGAAGGAGCCAATAGCAACCTGGACTTTTCCCTTAAAAAAATCCACACTCAGTGCTCCTCCCTTCCCTTCCATACTCAAGTCTACTCCCACAGCACGGTCTAATTTCTCCCCATAGCATCACCACTTCCTAACATTTCTGCTTCTCCACAGGGAACAAATTGGACATCTTATTACCTAATTTGCATCTTTGATATTAATCTTGAGATTCTGCCCATGAATGCCTGCTTCCCCTTCTCTAGCCCCGCCGTTGAGGTAGTCCTCAACTTACAACAGTTCACTTGGTGACCGTTCGAAGTTACAATGGCACTGAAAAAAGTGACTTATAACCATTTTTCACACTTATGACCATTGCAGCATCCCCATGGTCATGTGATTTACATTTGGATGCTTGTCAACTGACTTGTATTTATGACGGTTGCAGTGTCCCAGAGTCATGTTATCCCTTTTTGCGACCTTCTGACAGGGGAAAGTCAGATTCACTTAACAATCGTGTTACCAATTTAACAGCTGTAGGGATTCACAAAATGAGGCAAAACTCACTTAACAAAGGTTGCAAAATGAGGCAAAACTCACTTAACAAATGTTAAGTTTCGGGTTCAATCGTGATTGTAAGTTGAGGACTAGCTGTAGTGAACGGGCAGGAGGAAACTACAGTGAGTTGGCTTGTAAGCATGGAGGTATAAATGTAACAGTAAATAACTTCTCTGTCAAAATCTGCAACTGAAGTGAACACCTCTTGGAGGGAGGGAGGTGGTTCTGCCTGTCCTGAAGAAGGCAGTGGTCCAACCCTGTTAGAAGAGGCCAATTTTGGACCCAGCCAATCTTCCATTTTCTCTTTCTATGGAGGGAGATTGAAATGGTGGCTGGCATTCAACTGCAGAAGGCCCAGGATGAAGTGGATTACCTGCGCCCTTTTCAATCTGGGTTTAGGCCAGATCACGATCATGGCATCCTCTGGATTACCTGCAGAGATTGGGAAGCACTGTTGATTCTCCATCTCTCTGCGGCTGTTGGGGGGGGGGGGGTCTAGCCTTGAACCACTACAATGTGGACTGCCTTAGGGTTTGGGCTGCCCACTTCTTTTAACATCTACATGAATTGAAGACACTTAGTCGGGCATCTTCACCCCAGCTGGGCAGCTGATGTCATCTCAGTACTCGCTCAGTGCCTGGCAGCTGAGGGTCTGGACAGGCAGGAAGCGGCTCTAGCTCAACCTCAGCAAGACAGAGCTTGGGGTGTTTGTTCCCCCTTCCCCTTCGACTCCTGGTAAGGTAGCACTTCCCAGACAGAACTGCTGTGCAATATCGGAGTCCACCTGAGTTTGGGGCTTCAGGGAACCACCACAACTAGAGAGGCTTTTGCAGTGGTAGCTGCACCTTTTCTGGGGCCAGGAGGCGTTGTTGCTCATGATTAATCATGGCCTGGTCACTTATTGGATTACAGCAATGCCTTCTGCGGGGACTGCCCTTGGAAACTGCTCAGAAGTTATAGGTGCCCAGAATGCAGCAGCTCACCCAGTGCTGGGCATCTCTCCTTTTATCCATATGAAACTGTGCTGCCTTTCAGTTTCTTCCTGGGTGCAATTCAAAGCAATGGTGATTCCATCAGGCAGCCCAGGTGTCTTTGTCATTGCAGGGCAACCTTTGGGTCCCTCCCGTTAAATGCTGCCATCTAGTGGGAGCGAGGCAGAGTGCCTGTTGTGTAGCAGTACTCTGTTGTTTACCCAGTAAACACCTTTCCTTTCCAAATCAAGCAAGTCTCCCTCCTCTCTCTTTACCTCCCCCCCAGGCACTGGAATGCTAAGGTTGGAACCTGGGGGTTGCGTAGATAAATGGCTGGAGGTTGCAGATTAGGTGCCTCGAGTTTTCTCATCTCTTCAACTGTAAAGCTGAACATAGTTGTTGTTTTACAAGATGGGTGGCCATTTAAATCGATCAAATCTTATCGGAGGCAGGGATGGACTAATATGCCTGTAAACGGTGCCCCTCCCAACCCTTGGTTTCACTTGCTACAGTGCCTACCTCCTGCTATGAGGCCAACTTCCCCTCTTGGGCCTGCTTCACTTTCCCAGCAACCTTTGTACCTCAGTTAAATCTTTTTAAAAATGTACCTAAGTATACACACGTATGCACACACTCTCCTGGTATATTACGCAGTACCATGTGCAGCTCTAACACCTGTCTAAAATGGTTTAAAATGAAGCCCTTGTTCCAAGAGCAGCAAAAAATGAATCTCTTCCATTACCTGTTTGAATTTTTAAAAGAATAGTGAAAATGAAAGGAAATTAGATACAAGTAGTCCTTGACTTACAACAGTTCATTTAGTGACCGTTCAAAGTTACAATGGCACTGAAAAAACTGATTTATGACCTTTTTTACACTCACGACTCTTGAAGCATTCCCATGGTCAAGGGACCAAAATTCGGAACCTTGGCAACCGACTCACATTTATGATGGTTGCAGGGTCCCCGGGGAGTGGGGGGGTCATGTGATCACCTTTGGCGACCTTCTGACAAGCAAAGTCAATGGGGGCCAATGATTCACTTAACCACCAGGTTGCTAACAAATGCAGTGATTCACTCAACATCTGTGGCAGGAAAAACTGTAAAATGGGCAAAACTCACTTAACAAATGTCTCACTTAGTAACATAAATTTTGGGCTCAATTGTTGGTCATAAATGGAGGACTACCTATAGTTCAGAGACCTAATCCTTGATATGTGAAAAGATGAAACAAATTTTAATCTCAAACTCCATGATCCACGTTTGCTATAAAAAAAAAGGAGTCGAAAGGCAACTCACCAGTAGATTGTGTAAGCCTCTGCTTGAGCTGGGTCCTGGATATTTGGTTCATTTAGGAGTTCTTGAATTCCTAACAAGATCTAAGAACACAGAACGAGAGAAGCAGCACTGTAAGACTTCCATCTTACAAGCCATGGATTAAAATCAGATACATATTTTCATCAAGGTATTAAATGCTTACCCTCAGCTGTTAATTATGAATTTAAAATATTAAGAAACCATTATTGCATACTCACAGGTATACAAGTAAGGGCATTTGAGTCAATATAGTATGATGCATAAATTAGGTCCATTTCTAACAAAATGCATACTTGTTTAATTGTGATTGCAGGCCTCCAATCCTTATCCTCTTCTAAGATAGACAGGCAGACTGTGCCTGAAGGATACACATTGGGATGGAATAAGGGTGGCTCAAATTTGCCTAGAGAAAGGAAAACTTGGTTCAGATACAACGTTTTGGCAAAACACTTTTAAAAGCTAGCAGGGCTTCAGTCAATGCTAGGGAGCAAGAACATGCTCCTCGCCTCTATACCCAGTTTGAACTCCCTTTTCTCAAGTAAACCAATTGAATTTCCTTTGTAATCACTTAGATCTTAAGGGCTGTAACTGATAATATCACTTAAAAGAAATTTGAACCAAATTTCTTTTAAAAGAGCTCTAGTAACTTAAAAGCGGTGATAAGACTTGGGTAGGAAAGAATCCCAAAGGAAAAAAAATTAAAAGAAGCTGAAACTGAAATGCAGCCATTTTTTTAAATGAATCTAAGTAGTATTCGTTCCACGCACCAAAATATTTATTCAAGCACTTAGACTTGGAAACAATTAACAAAATGAAAATAAAAATGAAAAATCTCAAAAACATTCAATGGAAAGAAATATATCCTCAAGACAGAAAACAGCACAGCTTCGGAGTTACCGAAAAGTGAATTACAGAATCTCTGCCCATGTAAAACTTCTGTAAGCGAGTAACACAAAATAAAGGAAGCAGCAAAGTCCTGCGATTCCAGCCAACCAGTTATGTTCTGCGGATTCCAAGAGCTTTTGCACAAGGAAAGAAATGGCGGTGAATGTTCTAAGTAATACAGAGCTTGAAAATCAAATTCAAACCTGAGAGAGACTAGTCTCCCTTCTGAAAGGAAAAGGTCTCACAAAGCAGAGCAGAAAATATTATGAGAGAATCAGAATCGAGGCTGAAGGGTTCGCTGAGGAGCTGCTCTTCCCTCTCTCCCGGGGAGGGGGGGAGGCAGGAGGAAACGCTCCTGCTTTGCCCAGAGTCCTGAGCGTCTCCCGGGCAGCTCGGAGTTTTGCCAGACTTACATTTCGGAGGCGAGGAGGGATAATCGTCCTTAAAGAGCATCCGTAGCTTAAAGAGGCCTCCTTCCCACGGGGTCTGCAGGGGGAGCACAAAAGAGGGAGCGCGTCTTTCTCAAGGGCCGGAGGGGAAGCCGCCAAGGCTGCGGCTGCATCCTTGGCCTCCGTGGCCCTCTCGGGAGGCGCCATCCCAGCTCTCTCCGCCTCGGGCTCCCGGACGCCCTTCCAACCCCAGCGCCCAGGCCCACTTGCTCTCTGGGAGCCCCTCCCCCGTCCCGGGAGGCTCCAATGGCCGGGCGGGCAGGCGGCCTTCCTCCCTCCCTGCGGCCCGGCGGGAGCGGACAAAGGGGCCGGCCGGCCGCTTCCTTACCCCTTTCTTGCCCGGAATCGCGCACTCCCAGTTCATGAGGTTCATGGTGCCGTCGGGGTTCTTGGTGGGCACCGCCACGAAGCCCTGCAAGGAGCCGGAGGTTAGTTGGCGCGCCCGCCGCCCCCCTCCCCCCCACCCCGCGCCGCCGCCGCCGCCGCCACTTACGAACGGGTGGTCCTTCCTCCAGGCCTTCCTCTCCTGCGCCAGGCGGCTGAGCGCGATCCCAGACATGGTCGACGGACTCTGCGACACAAAGGCGGCCGGTCAAGGCGGCTGCGGGCCTGCGGGGACCCCGGGAGGGAAGGCCGAAGCCCCGAGCGCCGCCGGGCCCCGACTGACCTTGACAGGCGCCGCGCGGGTCGCCCCCCGCCCCCCGAAGCGGGCGCGATGTCCTCCGGGCGCCCCCCGGGCCTTACCGTGAAGCGCCCCGGCGGAGGCGGCGGCAGCAGCAGCAACCCCCGCGCGTGTCCCGGATTCAGGCGGCGGCGGCGGCGGCGAATGACCCGGATGTTCCCTGCCCGCCTCCCCCCTTTTGTCTCAAACCCGGCCTTTCCCTCGCAGAAAACGGAGCGCGTCAGCGCGGCCTGTCCCTCGGCGCGACCCGTCTTCGCGACAGCGCCTGCGCCGAGAGCGCGAAGCCGAACGCCGCAGCGCGGGACGCTCCGAGGCCACGCCTCCCGCTCCGGCAGAGAGCGGCCAGCGGGCGGGAGGCCGGAAGGGGCGGGGCCGCCTCCGCCGCGGCGTCCTCGTCGTCTTCGCGGCGGCTGGGCCTCTCGGGCCCGCGCTCCCTTCCCGTTTGCCGGCAGCCGCGCTCTCCAGCCGGGCCCGATCCAGAGGCGGAGTCGCGCTCCGGCCGAGTGGCCGCTCTTAGCCAGGGAGAGAGCCGGGGCCGGGGCGGCGCTGACCAAGCGGGGGCTCCGCGGCTGCGATTTAGGGACCCGGCAGCCTTTAATCCCGGGACTGCGGCCGCCTGCGATAAAACCGAGTTAAAAGAAGGAAAGGAGAAAGGAGGCAAGAACGGCCTCGGTCAGAAATCGTGTAGGGTCTCCTGCTTGAGAAGGGGGTTGGACTAGATGAACCACAAGGTCCCTTCCGACTTCCTTATTCTATTCTAACGGCAGGACGGACGGAAGGAAGGGCTTTCGCTCTCTCTCCCGACGGGCCGGGGAGGGAGTTCAAGACTCTTCGGCTTGAACAAGGCTGGCGGACCACCTGGGTCTCCGGGGTCCCTGGTTGCAGAAGGCAGGTGCGCTTTGGGGGGCGGCCAGGCGACATTAACAATCAAAGGAGCCTGCAGGATTGAATTGGCCAGATGTCTGTCATGGGAGCCGAGTAACCCAAGGCAGGGTGGGCCTTTCACCTTGATTTTATTATTTATTTTATTTATTAATTAAGCTTATATGCCGCCCTCTCTGGGAAGGACTCAGGGCGGCTCACAGCAATAAAAACAGATAAAAACTGGGTGAAACTAAATTGATTTTGTATATGGTGACAGCAGCTAGGTTGTTGATTGCCCAACATTGGAAGAGTGATGTTTTATCGACTGTTGACCAATGGACCCAGAAGATGGCTGGATTTGCAGAAATGGCAAAGGTTTCAGCCTTTTTAAAAGATCAGACGCATGAGAAGTATATACAGGAATGGAAATTATGGATTGAGTATGTACAGAATAAGTATCAGACTAGAAAATATTATATCGCTTTTAGTTGAGATGATTATGTTAGTATGTTAGTAAATATAGAAAAAAGACATGGAAGACTGAATAACATATATATTCTTTGGGAATATTAGTATTGCATATAATGGAAGTCAAGGGGGGGAGGGAAGAGGGAGGAGGGGGAGGGTTAGGGTGGGGATGGGATGGAATTATATATTGTTTTTATACGTATCTTATAATGTTGGGTTAGGGAGGGGGGGAAAAAGGGGGAAAAATTTGTATTGGTAAAACTTTTTCAATTAAAAAAAAAGATAAAAACAATATTAAGTATTAAAAACCATTAAAATTCCCTTTTAAAACCCCTTCAATCCTATCCGGCCTGGCGAAATAACCATGTCTTAAGGTCACGGCGGAAAGAGCGCAGGTCAGGGGCCACCCGGAGCTCCAGGGGGAGTTGATTCCATAAGGTAGCTGCGCCCACAGAGAAGGCCCATTCCCTAGGAGTCGCCAGATGACACTGCCTGGCCGACGACACTCCAAGGAGGCCCTCCCTGTGGAAACGCACCGGGCGATAGGGAGCTGTCGCTGGCCGCAGATGGTCCGTTAGGTACCCCGGGCCTAAGCCATGTAGGGCTTTATAGGTGATAACCTCACCCAAAGAAGCCATAATTACTGCCTGGATCCAGCCGCGTGTAATCTCCCAGGCCGAATAAACGAGCCAGGAGGGACACTGGTCCAGCACACACGTGGTGGTGCTCAGCTTCCCCATGAATTGCAACCAGTCCAGCTCATTAAGCACTGTGGTTGCCTTTGGCACCAGGTGAAGCTTCTTCAAGGACAGCCCCACCTGGAGGGCATTACAGCAGTCAAGCCATTAGATGACAGGCGTGAGCGTCTGAAGGATGCATCAGATATAGTTGTGCAACCTTTTTTGTTTAGCTCTTGGTCAGCAGACTGACTTACGGCAAATGTTATTTGGCTCAGAAATAGGACAGTGGCTATTCTAGATGAATTGGCCAGAATCCTTGCAAGGAAAGCAGACCAGGAAAATAAGAGACGTGGGAAAGCAGCAGACTGTCTGGTAGTAGCTATGCTGGTTCTAGGAGCCACAAAATGAAGTATTTTTTATCCACATTTGGGGATAACAAACAAAAACCACTGAGAGTGGGCCAGAGTTCATAGGCAATACAGGTAGTATTTGACTTGCTACCTCAATTGATCCCAGCATTTATTTTGCTAACCAAGAAAGTTAAGTGAGTTTTGCCCCATTTAGAACCTTTTTGGCAGTTATGTTAAACACTGCAGTTAAGTTAGTAACACATTTGTTAAATAACTAGTTTCCCCATTGACTCTGCTTATCAGATGGTCACAAAAGGTGATCACATGACCCTGGGACACTCATCCTTATGAGCCTGTTGCCAAGCCTTCAAATTTTGATCATGTGACCATGGGGATGCTGCAATGGTTGTAACTGAAAAAATGATCACTTCGCTACTGGTTCGTGCAAGCTGGATAGATCCGGCCAGATTTCACCGCTGATCTGACTCAATGGCTGGGTTTGAACATGTATTACCAGGCCAAAGACTTAGCCATTACATCTGCACATGTAGAATTGTGTTAGTTTTAACCTCGATTAAAAGCTTTTGAAGCTTGGCATGTTACGTGTGAAGCAACGTGCTTAGCTTCATTTTGTCAACCCAGAAAATGGTTTAAGCCTTTCCTCTATTGCTCCATCACAGAGAAAAGCAAATCTTTTCCTCCTACTACAGAAAACGGCATTCCTGAATAGACTCATTCAGGTTGCCCTCATTTAATAAGACCCCACCTGGTTTTCTTAAGGGGGTCGCAAGTATTCTGTGAAATCACTTGCCACTCTTATACCCCAGGAAGAGGGTAGCTCTGTCTCGTTCTTGGTGAATCCTGGCCTGGGTGTGTCCCATGGAACACACATGAGTTGACATCTCAACAACGATCCTTTAGGATTAAAGTTTATAATAGGCTTCGGCATTCAGGATGGATGGGTCACCACTGTTGAGTGATGAAAAGCTAAGCTGAAGAAAAATGCCCTCTAGCTGATTTGTCGCCAACCACCACTGACCAAAATGCTACCCCGACTAACTATGCCTTCTGAATGAATGGTATTAACCAACTGAGATAGTTAACCGTTTGGTTTAGAATATATAGGGCAGTGAATTGATGTAAAGGGTAATAAGTAGTAATAAGTAAGTAAGGGTAAGTAGTAATAAGTAAATAAGGGTAATACTACTTCCAGGTAGTAACTTTGCTATTTCCAAGAATAATAGATGAAGTTAACAAACATCTGAGTTGTCCCATTTTGTGACTAAAGGATGCTCTTACGAAGCCCGAGAAGATGACTTCCCCATTTAAATACTGAGAGGTATAATAGCCATTGTGACTAGTACTGTGTTTCACGAAACTGTTGCTTTCCAAATTCTACTCTAATTCATGAAAAACTCAGAATTCTTTGGCTTCTACTTATTTTCTTTTCCTTTTACCAGCCCAGTGACAAAGGTGCGATATGTTAGCAGGAAATGTTTTGGAAATCACAGTAAATTGTAAGATGTTTTACCTAGTTGCGTCTGCAGTTTTTTCCAGCACTGAACTGCCCTCTCATTTCTGCCCTTCTTGACAAGATAGCATACCAAATATATTGGGACTTTCTGCCTGAGGATAGAATAAAACACTTGGTCTGGATTCTTTTCAGGCTTCTGGGTGGCCTTTTATTTTAAGACTTAATTTGAAAATGTTCAAGAATTAAAAAAAGATCAGGCTGCTAGAACTTTTTCAGCAAGCTTGTAGCAAATTCCCTCCCAGTGGTTCATTGGCATTAGCCATGGCAGCCAGAATTTAGAACATCTGGGCCCTGAAGCAGCCCATGATATTTGGAATGAGAGGTTTTCTTGGGGAAAAGAACCAGCCAAGATATTGCTTGAGAACCCCTGAGAAAGTGTCAACAGAACTGATCCAAAAGGCTTGATCTCTATAGGTTTCCACTGATTGTTTAGATCCTATCTTCACTTGGTGTTAAGAAATTATGGCCTCCTGATAAGCAGATAACTTGTAGTTGGGAATTTTCTACTAATTCCACAGTAGATGTAGTATTTTTTTGCAACAATCAAATCTCAGTGCAGGGCTCTGTAGGTTAAAATCCAGTCAAAATAGGGAGGTCCCACCTCAGCAGTAAAGAACCTAAATCTGGAAAGAACTTTCAAAGCCTGTTAGGGAAAAGAAACCTACTGATCTTCAGATAACTCCCTCTTCTGCTGTTTTTGTTCTTTTATTGAGCATCATCGCTGTCTTATGCCTTAGCCATGCGTTATATCAGTTTACAGGGACACACTGACTACACGATATTAAAGCATTTTTAAAAGCATTTAACCTTCACTGTCAAAAATAAATAAAATGCAAAAGTTAGACCAAACAACTGAAAAGAGAAACAGGTTTGCTAACACCCATGTTTATCATTCAGAATCAGTGCGGAAGCCTTCAAAAACAAGTGTCAATTTAAGTTATTAAAATCTACCCAATTCCCTTGGTAAGACTCATCAACTTTCTATAACAGTGTTTGTTGAAATGAGGAAGACAACATGTGGGAAGAGACTACCATAAGATTGATAATCAATGGTTAATGGATTATTGTAAACTGTTTTTTTCAGGAAGCTAAGCGTCATGCCCTATAACATTACATAACCTTGAAAAATACAAAGAAAAATTCCATGCTTTTTAGGTTAATTTGATATAATTTCCAAGATATAAACTTTAAAATCTGATGCTAGATTGTTCACATACTACTCCCACCCCATCCCCAACTCAGCAAGAAGTCACACCAAAAAGGAAGTATTGCCTGGATTTAAAATCCTCCATAAGAATAGCCCTAATGTTGGAAGTTTCTGAACTGCCTGCTCTTCAGAAGTGAATCAATGTCAGTCAACATTCCCATGGCCTCCCTGCTCTTGCAAGGCAACCTTCAGAAATGGCAAGGACTGGGGGGGGGGGGGGTAACCTCACTCATTCCAAAGCCAACCCTTAAACTCATGCTGAAGGAGACACAACAGAGGGGTGAAGAAGGGCTCCACTGTCCCATCCTGAGCATGGCTGCTGTTCCCTTTCAGGCTGGCATTGAATGAGTTGGCTAATTACTAATAACTTCAAGGGGTTAAAAAAGGCTGGGCAGGTATGATTCTAAGCACCATCTTTTAGAGAAGGTATACTGATAAGTCTTTCAAGCCGCTCTACTTCTAGAATGTTCCACAAAGCCAAGGTCAACTCAGTGGCAACCTTTCCAAGAGGCATGGCCATATACACAAACCTGTTTCTCAGTACTTCTCAAAGCAATACTTCTTTCAGGGGAAAAACTGGCGATAGATATAAAAACTCAGATGTAAAACATGGACTCCTCAAAGAGTCGATGTGTATGTACAGTTGTCCTATGTTATTACACTTTAATCAATTCAGCATCTTTCAAAAGTATTGAGAAGGCCTTGCAAATCATCTGTGCTGCTTAATGCCATCTCCAAACGGGAGGCTAGAAAATGTAGCCAATTTGCCCTTCTTTTGGGCCCAAAGATTTTACCAAATGCAGACAGATGAGATATGTTTGAGACAGTACATGTGAATTATAAAACAAGTATTACATAAGTTGTTTAATGAAAGTTTAAAATAGGGGTTGGATGCTTTAAAGTCTCAAACAAGCAGGGACTCCTAAGGAACAAAGAGAAGTTTGAAGTCAATTCCTCTTTAAGCTATTCTGAAAGGCGTGCCAAGGGTTCCATTTCAACACAGTGCTCTAAAAAGATCCAGTTGTGTTTTTTCACATTTACTAGAAGCTTCTCTTAATGAAACTATGGTTCGCTTTGACAGTATTTGCCAAAACATTAGAAAGAACTGCATAGATAAGAATATAGAAATAACTGTAAACATCTGTTTAAGAATCAGAAGAATTCCTACTTTCTGCTGCATAAATTCTATGCTTTCGGGCACACAGATCTTCATTCCCGACCCTCTGGACCGAGCAGCCATTAAGACTAAAATCTGAGGCCTAACGTCAGCTTTGCCACCATCAATATTTGCAGATATTTTCAAAAAACATGGTGGGCAGCCATGCATTTGAAAGGCAAGATGTTGTATTGTTTGTAAACAAAACTGGTCTTCGATCCTTAATTGTAGTCAAACTGAATGCTGACATTGGTAAGATCAAGCAATCTGAAGGCCAACTCTAGAAATGCAGGCAAAAAGATTTCTCCCCTTTGGGTATTAAAGGAAGCAAGGTGAAGAGGGGAGAGGAATCAGGGAGGAGAGAAACACGTATCTCGTTTATCCCGACAGAGGAATACTTATTCCCTAAAACATTCTTACATGAGAACCGCAAAGGAATGTGTAGGAGAAGTCCACAGAGGCTGCTAGTAACAGAGGCCTGTATACGGACTGGAGTAGCACCAATAAATTGTCCTTTAACCACCTGCAGTAACTAAGCCCACAATCGCTTTCCACAAACCAGCACAGCTTCCTCTGGCCGGCCCTGGAGAAAGTGCTGCAGCTCTACAGGGCAGAAGTGGAAAGGAGAGCCGAGTCCTTCCATGGAATCGCCATCCGCACAACCAGGGGTCAGAACGATGCAGGCAACGCAGGCCTGCTCCGGGCACAACATTTTCAAAGGTTACAAATCCATCTTGTCTGCACAAGAGACTTCCACTTGGCGCCAAGCCTCTTCGTATGGTGATGCAAATAAAACAATCTTTTGCATTCAATACTGTGACACAATTACATTCTCGAACCTCGTTCCTGCAAAATCTGCGGGAGGGGGGGGAAGGGGGGGGAGAGAATTACAGTGAGAAATTAGATTTGACAAAATCTTCCAAGTGGATTTGTATACTAAACATTGTTTACTTTATTCTAAGAAAACCCATGCTTCTGACCAGTACGAAGTCAGCAAACCATCATTTCGCCACCAAGCATAAATATCTCAGCCATGAACAGTTTGTGCAGCTCCTATCACCAAGACACAGGAACACCACCTTCTGCAAGGAAAGATGTAGCTTACTAGAATGACTGGAGGCGCTTTGTGACACAAAGCTTATTTTAATAATCTTTGGGCCCTTTATCCCAAAGCAGTCTGACCACTGGAGGGAAAGTGCCTGAGAAATCCTGCACTGAAAAGGTTTGTCCCTGTCCATCAGAGAGCCGAGTCCCCAGCCCTTGCGCTATTCCAATATTGAAATAATGATACTTCAATCCGCTTTTACCCAGTATTAGGAGTTAAGGGATGTAGAAATACAAAAACAAGAGGCAACATTGTGAGGAGGGGTGGGGGGAAGCAGCAGGTGGCACTTAATCTAACATTATAGGAGGAGCATCTTTGTAGGCTAACAAATTTTATTAAAAGCTGCTGTTCAAAAGAAACGCAGGTGCCGTTAAGGTGCCTAATTAGCTCCTCAAAGATGGCAGAACATGGACAATAATGGCAAATAATGCAACATGTCCTTGAATGACCTCAATTGAATATGGAGACACCTTTGCTGGCTTTTGGCTTAGCAAGTATCACAATCTGAGAAATCAAGTAGCCAAACTAGTTCTTTTCGCAATAACTCTGATACATTTTTAGAAAAACCAGCAGTCAAGGGACGCCTTAGGACCGACAGAACTCTGAGGTGTTGCAAAACCCTAGACTTTCCAATCATATATTTTAAGGACCAGGACTGTGTGACCTCCTGTTTCACTGAGGTAACTTTTTATTTTTCACTGGAATGCTTTTTATAGTTTGTGTCTAAAATGCTCATAATAAACTCATTTTTCTCTCTTCTCTAGTTTTCACCAAACTTTATTCTGGAAGAATTAGAAGATGGCTTAGTCATTTCATGTTAACGTACAAAGTAAAACTATGGCTGTCATAGTAATAAAAAGCAAGTAAAAATACCCTTAAAACCTACTCTGCAATCTTAAAATAGCTTGAATTCTTAGCCCCCATAATCAGTACCTTTGCCCAGTTCTGCCTTGCCTGAGGATGGAGAGCCACCTGCACCCCTCTGGTCCTCTTAACTAGAGTAAGCTGGCATTCCTGATGGCAGCCCTCCTGTGGGTCCCCTTTGGCAGAGGAAAAGGCCAGATATATGTGCCATGGGCAGATGCCCATTCATCCTCTGAAGATTCTTCCATTCTCCTTCAGGCCAGTTTGGGCTTAAATGCAAATGGCATTGTCCAGACATTGAAACTTTGCTAATTAAACCAACATTTACTCCCACTGCTCCACCCAGCACTCAACTACCCCCCACTCCCATGGACGAAGCCATGGGATGGCAAACAGAATTCTTCTGTAGTGGGATTGGGGGGGGGGGGGTGTTTACTTCAGCTTTTATTTCCAAAACATAATCTACTTAGCCTGAAGGCCTCTAACTCAGGTCAGAATCTGAAACTGCAATGGGGACAAGGGCCCCACCTGTGCAGAGAGGCAAGGCTGCTTTCTTACAAGGAATCCCATTAGGATTGAAGTGTAGGAGTACAGTGGAATACCATTGTATTTCGACTTGACTGGCACATTTTGATTTTTCCTTCATATTAAGAAAAAGTTTAAAGCTCATTCTGAGCTAACATGATTGTTTTCATTCTTGTCTGCTGAAAAAAGGAGGTGGGGGGGAGGGAAACTGTCATTTAGCTGCAAAGTTTTTCTCATCTGTGAAAGGCTCAGATTTTTGATTCTGACCAGGTGCCTCCTTGTCAAGGTCAGGTCCTGCTGTCTCCGGATTACAGAGGCAGGGCTGTGAAGTGATGGTGCCAGGCTTTCATAGAAACCTCTGCCTGGCCTTTGAACTGGGAGCTTCCACCCAGAATCCTGCACAACGGGAGGTGCAAATTGGCCAACCTGGGGGAGGGGTATCTCTGCAACTGTTATTAAGGAGCTCCTTATCTGAGATTTGGGTGTCATCTTGCTTGGCATGTATGCTTTTTATGTTAGGCTTTTAAATCTGTTTGCTTGGGTTAATAATAAAGCTTAACAATTCTTATTCGCTGGTGTGTTTGTTGTCTGAAAAGACCAACTGTCTGGGCACCTGACCCCTGCCCTGACCCCTGGCAAGCACAAAGCCCTGCGCCAAGCTTCTATACGCTCCTCTCCTCAAGACGACTCACCTTTGCTTTCTCGCTGGGCTCGCTGGCTGTGCCGTAGGACGTGTTGTGCAGCTCCTTGGAGACAACGCAGAGGAATTCTGCCTGGTCCTCGTTCCCATAATTATAGGATGATCCGATGCTCACTAGCTGGAACAGGAAAGAGAGGCTTAGTTGCTGCTCTTGCTTGCAAAGGGCCTGAGGCCTCATATCGCACGGCAACAGTGCCCAAAGGCACCACTAGCCGGAGGGGAGTTTTCTCTTTTTATTCCTAACCCTAGCAAAGAGGAAGGGCAGGGCCATTATTTGGGGCCTTATTTTATTCAAGCTCAGGTAAAGAGCAATTGAGTTTCTCCTTGGATCCTCAAGTACCATCTTTATCAAACTGACCTTTTCAGGCAGTGGTGAAATCTCTAGAACTCTGAAGGACAGGAAGATCCACAGTGTGAGGAAGCTCTGGCGACCAAGCCCAGAGGAAGAGGACTTAGGCAGGCTTGAGACTGAAGCATCCGGTCTCAAGGTAGAAGTAAACAGCATTCGTTTATTTAACAAATAAAACTAAATCTCAAGAAGATAATTTCTTTCATATTTCATTCTGGGGTTTAGTCTTCTAGGAAAGAATTCCGCGGAAACCGACTGCTAGCTTGCTCCAGCTGGAGCAGAAGCCATAAAACAGAATTCACTTCAACTTGGGAGAGTAGAGGAAAAAACAGAGACATTTTCAATGACTTCACCAGTGATTAAGCTTGTTAATAAAACAAACTTTGCAGGGTTTGACTTTCAGACTCATTTAATATACAAAGTACAGCCTCCAGTTACTCTCCCAACTAATTCCAAAAATCCGTCTTCTCATTAGGCTTGCAGTTAATATAGTGTTAATTTTGTTACATTAAACCTGGTCACAGTCCAGGAGTAAAAAACAAACCTTCATTTGACCACAATTAACACAGCTCCATTGATCAAATTTATACAGCCTACCACTTCACAGATGTGACTCTGGGCATCATACAGTAAAACAGTAATTAATTAACAATAAAATAATGAAAACATTCTTCAAAAAACATTGAAACAACCTGGAAATCCCTAGGTTTGTTTTTTTAAACCCACATGGCCTGGATTCTGCAGTGTAGCATTTTAAGTCAGAGGTCAGCAACCTTCTTCCACGCTGGGCCAGAGACCATCCATTAGCTCCACTGGGTAGACCAGACTAGAAAATCAGTTCCTTTGATTGAGATTGGCTATAAAGCCAGAGCCTTCCAAGTCTGATGGTGGCTTAGCTCCTGCTTTTCCTTCTTACCCCTTCAGTGAATTAGGGAGGGGTCTCCCCAAGAGTGATGGTCGCCACTGCACAGGTACACCATTTTTCTGTTTTTGGGCATTTGTGAGACAATCCAGGTAGTTATTGCCCTCCCTCTAAAAGCTGGCGCAATCAGTCTCTTCGGTGTTTTCAAAATGATTGATCCGAATTTAAAAGCAGTAGCAATTGTTTTGAATTTTGATCCCTAAACTTAACATCCATGTTTCAAAACAACAGTATTACTTGCTGGTGTTTGTAATGCTACAATGACAAGATTCTTTTTCAGTATTATAATAACCCATGTTTCTCACTAATCAGTTTGTCTTCATGAAAATCTATAGATGCTAAATTTAAAATCAGGGATTATGGGTGGAGGATGTGGCAATTTGACATTTTAATGTCTTTTAAAATTTGCATTAAAGATCTTTAACGGATGGGTGTCCAGTGACCCAGAGAGTGAACTAGTCTCGAGGCCATAAGCTTTACAATGTATATTATATTCTTCATTTCCATTAGCAAGGGACTACTTACTCCTGGCAAGATCTGCCAGTATAATATTGGTATAGCAGACCCAAGCTTAACATCCCCATGACTCTCTTGCTATTGGCAATTATTTGCAACTAATCTAGTCTAGTAAGATGCAAATGATCAATCACTTGAAAGTCTAAGCGTGGCTATTAAGGCTTCTGTCCTATGCCTGATTTTCTAATAGATGCTAACCAACCACAGGTTAGCTCAATTCTCCAATCGTAGTTAATTCTCCTCTGGTTTGCGCTGCTATCTAACACTGGCATGACCTAATTAGTTTGACCCTAAAGGCTTCCCCCCACCCACTTCTAAGAAGCCGGAGCAAACAGTCCATGCTAAGGCTCAGTTGCTAAGGTGGCTAGTGGCTAAGACGCTGAGCTTGTCGATTAGAAAGGTCAGCAGTTCAGCGGCTCAAATCCCTAGTTATCAGTCTCCTGCGTGAGCAGGGGGTTGGACTAGATGACCTTCAAGGTCCCTTCCAACTCTGTTACCATTACTAAGACTGTATTCTCCTTTATGTGCCTGTTTACTCTCCTGTAATCTCTTCCTCTCCAATAACTGAAATGCAAGCTTTCATTTCCTCATGCTCATCATCCCCAAAACGGGAAGATCCCCGAGGCCGAGGCAGTGGGCAAAATAAGTCCCCACTTCCTGGTGGACTGAGTTCTGGAACATGAACTTTGCCAACGATTAGGGCTCACCCAGCTCTTTGGGGTCATATCCTCTTGACACTGTAAGTATTTAGGGGCACTTTCTTAATAAACCTTTCTAAATATTTATTACAATTTTCCCATCTCTATTGGTGTTCTTTTTTTAGTATCCGTCCTGTAAATTCTAAATTAAACACCAACATGCAGATTAATGGCAACAGCTGGTAAAATAATTGCCATGTTCCATCAAATTATCACTTTTGCTCAGAAACATCAAAAACCTGAGCAAACTCATTTTCCCCATCTTTCAAACCAAAGTGAGGCCCAGGAGCCACAGGCAGCTTGGCAAGCAGCCTCATGCAGCCAGTAGCGCTTCTGGAAAAGTAATAATCCCCAGTCTTGAAAAGTATCCAGAAGCAGCTCATACTAAATGTGGCCCCACAAGCAATATTGGGCACCCACAGAACAGAGTACGTAACAAGGTTGCTGCACCGGCTCCACTGGATGTCAGTTTGCTCTGGATCCAATGGCAGGTTTTGGCTATGACCTTAAAGAGCCAGATGGCAGGGGGCCGGGCTACCGTATCTCTGGAACCATTTTCAGCCCAATTCCCTGGCCCATCCCACCCAGGGCAGGAGGACATGCTGTTGATCGGTGAGTTAAAGAATTCTGACTGGTGAGGTCCAGGAAGAAAGCCTCCTCTGCCGATGCCCCACCCTGTGGAACACTCCCCCCGAGATGAGGCGGGACCCCCTCTCCTTTTGGAAAGGCTTGGAAACATGGCTCTGCTCTCTTGCTTGGGGAGCACAGAGGAGTAGACGGAGGTGGAGCTGATTAGCACCCTGAAAGCCTCCCCCCCCCCCCCCCTCCAATTAACTGAATTATAATAAACCTTGCCTCTTTTTAAATTTTGCATACTGGTTTTTAATGTTTTAATATTTTATTTGTACACTATCCAGGGTCCCTCTGTGAGGGAGATCAGCTGTTTCAGAATTTGATAACTAAATAAAATAAATGTAAGAAAATAAATTCATCCCCACTGAAAGCAGGCTGCCAAGTATCTCCAATCCCCCCATCTCTCTCTCTCATATACACCTGCATACCCACTCCAGCTGCTCCACTAATCACCAAGCAGCTGATCCACCCAGCAGGGATTCCTCTGGGACCATTTGCTTTTCAATGTGGCCTTTCTCCTCTACAGGTTGTATCAGCCTGACTGAAACCCTGGTTTGCCAGGGAAAGCCCTGGGAATTATTGTGGATAGATACGCTCATATATATCACAATCCCGAAAAAAATTATGCTAAAAAAAAAGAGCTTCAAGAGTTTATAAAGGAAAAGAAACAAAATTATGCAATAAAGACCTTGGGCTAAACAAAGAAAAATTACTGCCTATTCTAGCATCTCATTTCCCAATCTTCAGCTAGCTATAACTCACCTGACAACAATAATTTAATCTCTGCTGATTCTTGGGATGGACATTTCAGTCATTTATTCAAGACATCTCTGGGTGGGGATCCTTCAGTTTTGCTACCCTTCCTCAATGGACCCATCTCACGTATAAAACATCAAAAATAAAGTTTTCAATTGGAAAAAAAGACAAATCTCTTAGCAAAAACAATTATACCAGAATTTCCAAAATCCAACCCCACCTCTGCTAGCTCCTCTCTTCCTCTCCACAAATAACTCTTTCCAGATTCCAAAATTGGGCTTAATTCCATTTTTCTCCCCATGGACAAAACAGGAGACCAGTCTTATCCTATAAACTATCATCCTATCAGCCTCTCATCTGCAATCAGTAGCTTAAACATCAGTTTTTCATATTATAAACTTTCCGACTCAAAGCTTTCCAAAAACATCCTGGCCTCAAAGCAGGCAAGGTTCAGACCAGGTGGATCATAGCATAATATTATATCCTCCCAGCCAAGAAATCTTCTCAAAGATTCCCAAAGATTTCTTCACACAGGTGCCCTTCATGCAGGCTAAAGGCAGTTTTAGACCACATGAAAGATTTTGAAGGAAATTAGCCCCGTTGATTGCTCACTGCTTTCTTAAATTGATAATATCACTGCATTAAAATACCCAGTTAAGGTGAGTTAAGGTAAATTATAAAGGATATCCAACTAAACCTATTCCTATCCAAAAAGGGGGTGAAACAAGATTGTCCCATTGTTGTCTAATTTGTATATTAAAGACCTTTTTATAAGAACAAAAACAACATGTTTTGCAGTTATTAAGTGTGCATGTCAACAAGTAATAACAATGCTGGTAATAACCATCAGCCATCCAATGACTGCATGCTGTATGGTTCTGATCTCACTTTCTGCATTCTGCCGTTTTTTAAATCATTTTTTAAATATATATATATATGCATGATAGAACTGTGACCTATAGTAGCAGTGCTAACCTGAATACCAACTGCTGGGGAGGAAGAGCAGAGGGTTCTTCTTTTCCCATTTAGGCCTGGAAGTTTCCTGAATGGCAATATGGGACCCCAAATGCAGTAAGTATTATTGAGAGAATCAACGACAACAATGATGATCGATGAAAGGCAACAATGCAAGAACAGAGGGAAGTAGAATGAACTCACTTGAGAGTTCAACCCTGGTTCTTTCTCTTTAAGAAGAAAAGTTTTTTTCCCCCCTTTGGCCAGATTTTTTCAGTTCAGATTAGTTAATGGTAGCTTAATTAGTTTTATCAGACTTACTTTAAAACATAGTGTAAAAAAACCATAGTGTTCTTTGAGGAGAAACACTGGATATAAATTGATGAATGATGAAGGCAAGGAACACACCAATTCAATCACACTTCTTTGCAGTAACTAATCTCTAAAAATGAGGGACTATCAAAAGAAACCTGAAAAAAGAAGTCAAGGAGGTCAAATCTTCCAAATCACTGAGGGATTACTAAAAAAAGGGAAAAAAAACATAGAGATCCAGCTAGAATCCAGTACATGTTGCAAGTCAGGAAAGTGACTGCTGGTTTCAAGAGATCACCAGAATTATAAAGGAAACAGGATACTGTTTTAAACTGTTTTAAACAAGTTTCTAACAAGTCAGAAATGAACCATAAACTCGCAGAAAAGGAAGAGGAAACAAAAAGATTACCCCCCCCCAAAGGAGCAGCAATATTACGTTCAAATATGAAGTTTTCTTAAGAGGCACCATAAATAGGAGGCTCTCAGCTATGTACAAAAACAAGGGGCAGCATGCACAAAGGGGGCAGGGGTCTCCTTCCAAAAACAAACCAGAGGCAAAGGGAGTTAAAGAAGAGCCAGAGGTTGTCCCCCACTTCATGGATTGTCTTGCTGGGCCTAGTTAAGGGACCTCTACCTGTCCTGACCTCTCTCTCAAGGCAGGAATGAAAGTATTGGCCTTCCTATAAAAGAGAGATGGACAGGTGACTTAAAAGAGAAGGTGTGAACTCTCCGCTACTGAAGCATACTAAAGTAACTGACACATTAATTGCAGATTATTACTTATTAATTTGGCATTACTTAATACCGTGTTTCCCGGAAAATAAGACCCTGTCTTATATTTTTTTGAAACCTGAAATAAGAGCTTGGCCTTATTGCCATGCGCTCAAAAGCCTGATTGGGCTTATTATCAAGGGATGCCTTATTTTGGGGAAAACAGGTAACACAGATATTACTGATGGGATATTGCTATTATTAATCTATATTTGCTATTGATAACAACGTAGTGCAGGTAATCCTCCACTTACGACCAAAATGGAGCCCAAAAATTCTGTGGCTAAGCAAAACAGTTGTTAAGTGAGTTTTGCTCCATTTTGACATTTCCTGTCACAGTTGTTAAGGGAATCACTGCAGTTGTTAAGTTAGTAACACTGCTGTTGAGGGAATCTGGCCTCCCCACTGACTTTCTTGTCAGAAGGTCTCAAAAGGGATCACATGATCGTCATAAATGAGTCAGTTGACCAATGCCTGAATTTTGTTCACATGACCAGTGGGGATGCTGCAGCAGTCATCAATGTAAAAAAGTTATAAATCATTTTTTTCAGTGGCGTTGTAACTTAAACTGTTGTAAGTGGAGGACTATCTGTACAATATTACAGTGCCTTATATACCAATGCAATGAAACTTCTCCCTCCCTCTCTTTCTCTCAACTGTGCCTGTATCTGCAAAGGAAGTAAAATCTGGTTACATTACCTGTTCAAATTTCCAGCCATCAGACATGGTGGAGACCATCTGAGTCAACTCCTCTTCCTGGCACTGTAACACTCTGTAAACATGCTTGACTGGCACCTGTGGCAGAGGACAAGGCTGCTGGGACCAATGCAGGAAAAGGAGCTCTCCTGAATCCCGCCCCCCACCAGGTCATGGGTACAGCTCCCCACTTGGTGGGACTGGCCTCATAGACTGTCAATGCGGCATCAAGAGGAGAGAAAAAAGGCTGCTGGAGCTGGGGAAGGCCACGGTCCTCTTCCAGACTGGGAATCTCACATACTGAAAGGGCCCCAAACCAAACACCACTTACTCAGAAATCAAAGAGGGTCCCACCTGTGAGATTTTACTGTCTCTTTCTCTTATTTTGTCCTTCACCAGTTTAATTAAGGATGTGATGTTGTAGAATTCAGCTTCTTCAAGCACGCCTTGAAAAGGAAACCAAGTTACAAAAGATAAAACTTAATTCTGGTGGCAATCAATGTTCATCACTGCCATCCCTAAGAGGCAGTGTGAGCCCAGGCCACAAATTGCTACCTGTACTACCTCTCTTCCCACTTTCAAGAGTGGCAGTGGAACACAAGGACAACAGAACCCAAACAGGTGGGAAAGGGCAACAGTCTGCGTGCCACCACATTCTTTTCCGTTTCTTCAACTATATTATAATTAGAAATATTCCAGCTGAAGGAAGGGGACTTGGAAGGGGGGAGGATACTTGGAAGGCTGGCTAGCCTTGCAAAATGAGACTTGGGTCTGCTTGTATAAATCTAGTTCTTCTTTATTCCTACTTTTTATTGTTTGGAAGAACTGTTATTTTACAAGAATTAAATACAAAGACCAGTTTATTTTTCAAAATTTCAAGCCCAGGAAATTAAAAAAGAGGCTACTTCAAACTGAGGTGCCAAGACCAGCCAGCCTGTGCAAATAATCATGCAACTGAAGCATGAAAATGAAGCAATTCAAAAACTAATTTTTGGAGCCAATGAATTTTAGGACAGTTTTCCTGAATTGTAAAACCTACCTTCCTCTGCCAGGTCTTTATTGATAACCAGTTTCCCATGTCGGAGATAGTTCAGTACCGGTCCAAAATAAGTTGGATCTCTGTCTATTAAATAGGCACCTGTTTCATCCTAATTAAAAGAAATAAATTTTATTTATTCAATACACATCCTAGTTTTCCAGCAATCAGTTCTGTAAGCAGCTTTTTAAGTTTTAACAATAAAACAAATGTTATTTAGATCTCTGTGGTCTTCATGGGGAGGTCATGCTTATTGGTTTGACATCAAGACAATGAATTAAACCTAAATTAATCAAACGGTTCCACGGCCAATACCCTGATAAACCTAAATGAGAATAAATGCTGTTTTTCTCCCTGTTTATTAGGTATAAGCCTCTTTCTTTTAAGGAGGGCAGCATGTCAGGTCCCCTTCTGGGATACTGCCATTCCAATGAAGGAAGCGGGAGGTTATCAGGGTTGCACATTCTCTGCGTGCTTTCGTTTTTGCGTGGGATTTAGGGAGGGGAACTATCTTGAGTACAGTCTTTTGAACCTTAAGCCTGTCTTCTAAGGAGTTAGCAATCCTCCCCAACTTTGTGTTGCCAGAAAACCTGATCAGCTCTTCTTCTATCTCATCTAAATAATTCATTAAAAAGTTGAAGAGTACTGGGGACAAGACAGACCCCGAGATCCCCCACTGAATATATTCCTGATGATGAATACTGCCAGGAACATAAACTCTAATACATATCTTTTGTTGGTGACACAAAGGTGTATAATAAGAGCTGACATTGTAAAAGCAAACAAAATTCTGTGATACATCACTAGCAGGATCATCGGCAAGAAAAAGCAGTTCCTAATCCCGCTGTATAGAGCTTTAGCCAGACCTCTGACTAAACTGGAACACAGTGTCCAGTTCTGGAGACCCCCCTTAAAAAAGATATAAGATTGAGCAAGTCCAGAGATGGGGAACAAAAATGGTGCAAGCTCCAAGGGACAATCAGGAGAGATTGGAGGAACTGACTATGAGCAGTCTGGAGGACATGACTGAAACCTTGAAGTATACGAAAGGTGTGAACAAGGATCTAGAAGGTTCTAGTATTTTCAACATTAAGCAAAAATCAAGAACCCAGGGGCATAATCTCAAACTGAAAGGAGGGAAGTTCAAACATAATGTTAGAAAGTATGACTTCACAAAAAAGAGTAGAGGAAGCTTGGGACCAACTTCCAGCAGATGTAGCACATCTATCAATAACTGAGTTTAAATATGTTTAGGATAAACACATGCCCATCATTTGACAAAAATTAAAAAATAAAATACAATAATAAATAAAAAATTAAAATAATAATAAAAAATGATGCATTAAAACAGGGGTGTCAAACTCGATTTCATTGAGGGCCGCAGCATAGGCTGAATAGGTGACAAAATGGCAACATACCGGTTCGGATGTCCCCGTAAAAGGAGCAACAAAGAACACATTCAGTAGTTTCCACCTCTCCAGAATCACAGAGGCAGAGCCTTTGAACCAATGGTCCTTTTTATATTTACCATCCAATGCTGCAGAGGGAAGAGCATGGCACTGGGCACGAGAGAAAGCTTTCCAATGGCTGGGTAAGGTAGCTGGCAGCAGTGACCAACAGAGCAGTTATGCACCGGGGGGGAGGAAGGCTTCCCTAGAGCTGCTTGCCTCTCTGTATCCTTTATCCCAGTGATGGCTAACCTTTTTGCCATCACGTGCCAGGAGAGGCAGGGCGGGGGAGGTTCGCACGCACGCACGCACGCACGCCCACACCCATAATTCTATGTGCCCTGCCCTGTGCGCACAACACCCACCCACCCACCCCGCCGCTGGTGGCATGCAATGGCCCGGTAGACCCGCTTTTCTTTCACACCTGGCTCCAGATCCTCTCTATGCATCTGGGGCGGGGTGAAAACAGCCTTCCCCACCCTCTCTCTAGGAGTCTCTGGAGACTGGGGACAGCAAAAAAGTCACTTCCTGTCCAACCTGGAGTTGGGAAATGGGCCGTTTTAGGCCTCTGGAAGGCCTCTGAGGGGTGGGGAAGGCTGTTTTTGCCCTCCCCAGATGCATAGAGAGGATCTGGAGCCAGGTGAGAAAGAAAAACGGGCCTTCCCCACACACACACCCAGGCCCTCCGGAACCAGGAAACAGCCTGTTTCCCTACTTCTGGTGGGTTCAGAAGGCCCGAAAATTATCTGGCCGGCACACGCATGTGCGCCAGAGCTGAGCTGGCTTGCCCACTGATATGGCTACGTGTGCCAACTGTGGCACACGTGCCATAGGTTCGCCATCACGGCTTTATCCTTTAGGCTTTGTTTCACCTGATTTGTTCCACCTTAAGAGCTGAGGAAGGAGAGGAGCCCGGATTTAAAAGATTAGATTCAACACCCTTCACTTGTGGGCTGAAAATGGCCCTGAATAGCACCATTATGGTGCTAAGCTCCGAGGACAGCAGAGGAGCTTTCTTTCCCCAAAAGTAGATCACCCTTGACTCAACTTTGCTCTGATGGATTTGGACTGTAACCTCTGCAGAAAGGAGAGCGGCTCACCCTGAAAGGGCGACTGGAAGGTGGAAACGTTTCCTCGGACTGGGAAAGTTCAAGGAGGCCGTTGGCAGAGCTATTTTCGCAGCCGGCGTTCCTCCCTCCAGCGGCCCCTCTGGCTGCTCCCAAGTCCTTAAAGCTCGTCCCTTGTTCTATTTTACGGCCGGGAACGGAGTTTCGGCTTTGGGGGAGCTTCGTATCGAGGTGAAGCTGGAGGGGAGGAAGATCCTCCGAGAAAATGGGAAGAAAACCTTCGTTCTGGCCTACAAAACACGCCAGTAAAGGAAGAGCGGAGGTTCCCTCATTAAACGAGGCCGGTTTCTGACACAGGCGGGGACCTCGAGGGCCTCCCGGGAAAGCACCGAGGCCAAGGCCGGCGCCGGCCGAGGAGGGAAAGCCGCACTCACGGGCCTCGGCCGGGGAAGCCCGGGGCAGGGCGGGGGCCCCACCTTGTCGGAGTCGAGGTCGGGGTCGGCCTGGCAGAGGCGGAAGAGGAAGCTCTTGGGGTCCCTGCAGAGCGTCTGCCGGGTGGTGAGGAAGCAGGTGCCGCCCACGTTCAGCCGGACCCACTTCCCGGGCAGCGCCGCGGGAGGCCCGCCGCTCGACGGGGCGGCGCCCCTGGAAGGGCTGCAGCGGCGGAAGGGCGCCGAGGGAGGCCGGCCCAGGCTCAGCCCGCCCGCCGGCGACGCCGGGACCTCGCAGGGACTGTCCGTCGCCATCCTGGCCCGGCGCCGGAAGGTCCCCCGCGAAAGGAGTCCCCGCCGAGCCAGCCGCGCCCCCGACAGCCGCGAGCGCGCCTGCGCAGGCCTCCGACGGAGGAAGGGGCGGGACGGGCGCTCCCTCGCTTCCGGTCCCGCTGGAGAGGCGGGTCTTCCGGCCGCCGCCAGGTCCTGCCTTCTGGCCTTCCATGGCTGGAAACGGCCTCGGGCGAAAGAGGCGGGGAGGCGGTCGGGGGCGGGAGCTGCTCCCGCTCGAGCAGCGGAGGGCTTGGGAATCTCCGCCTCCCCCCCGCCCCAAAATAGCATCCTGGGGTGGGGGAACAGAAGAGTTGTGACGGAACTGACAGACGTCATCTCAGAACCACTGCAGCACAAAGCGGGGGGGCGGGACACACACACAGGCCCAGGAAAGTACAGACCAATCAGCCTAACATCAATCCCTGGGAAGATCCTGGAAAACATAAACAAAAAGCAGATCTGCCAACATCTAGAAACGAATAAAGTAATAATTAGCAACCAGCAGGGATTTGTTAAAAACAGATCATGCCAAACCAATCTTATTTCTTTCTTCAACATAGTGACTAAATTAGTAGACCAGGGAAATACTGTGGACGTAATATATTTAGACTTCCGCAAGGCATTCGACATAGCAGACCATAACCTACTTCTTGGTAAACTAGAAAAAAGTGGGATAGATAGCATCACCTCCGGATGGATTCGTAACTGGCTGAGAAACCCTCCTCAACAAGTAGTCCTTAACAGGTCTACATCTACATTACATGGAGGGAAGTAAGCAGTGGGGTACCACAAGGTTCTATTTTAGGCCCAGTACTCTTCAATATCTTCGTAAATGACTTAGATGAGGAAATAGAAAGGGAATTTATCAAATTTGCAGATGATGCTAAGCTGGCAGGAATAGCCAACACCCTAGATGATACACTCAGGATCCAGATGAATCTTGACAGATTTGAACACGGCCTAATGAAATTCAACATAGAGAAAAGTAAAGTCTTACACTTAGGCAAGAAAAATCAAAAGTACACATACAGATTATGTGAAACCTAGCTTAATAGCAGTAACTGAGAGGGACTCAGTTCCCACTGAGAGGGAATCTTAGTGGACAATAAATTAAATATGAGCCAACAGTGCAGGAGCAGCCAAAAAAGCCAATACAATCCTAAATTGCATTAACGGATTGAATCAAGATCACGTGAGGTACTAGTTCCTTTCTATAAAGCCATAGGCCACACCTAGAATACTGCATCCAGTTTTGGTCACCACGCTATATAAAAGATTTTGAGAGACTAGAAAGAGTGCAGAGAAGAGCAACAAAAATGATTAGGGGCCTGGGGGGCTAAAACATATTGAAGAATGTTTGCAAGAACTGGGCATGGCTAGTCTAGTGAAGAAAAGGACCAGGGAAGATATGATAGCAGTGTCCCAATATTTGAGGGACTGTCAGAGAGGTCAAGCTATTTTCCAAAGCACCTGAAGGCCAGACAAGGAGCAATGGATGGAAACTGAGAAGAAATTCAACCTAGAAATACGGAGACATTTTCTGACAGAACAATCAACCAGTGGAACAGCTCCCCTTCAGAAGTTGTGGGAGCTTCAACACTGGAGGCTTTCAAGAAGAGACTGGGTTGGAATAGATGACCTACAAGATCCCTTCCAACTCTTATTCTGTATTCTCTGATGGCAGCTAAAGCTGTTGCAAGCTCTGATCCCAATAAATCTGGGCTGTTCAACTTCAGGTGGCATCTGGGTAAAGAGTAAATTTATTAACCAAATTTGTAGCCTACTGCACTCATAGATACCCTCAGCAGCTCATAAAAGAGGAATATACAATAAGAGTATATAAAGATAAAAGACAGAATTAACATGATACATGATGTGAGGGTCTCAAGCCCTCTAGACAAGCTCTGTTTTCAGTTTTTTTCCTGAAGGCTATTTTGAAGACAGATGAACTTTCATCAGAAAGCTATTCCCAAGATTGACCCATCAGTGAAAAGCAATGCTTCTAGACTCCATGAGTTTTTGGAAACGGGACAGCCAGTTGTTTTTCCTAGTATAATCATAGTGGCTGGGCTGATTCTAGCAAGGGGATGCAAACCTGGAGATAACCAGGTGCCAAGCCACAAAGAGCTTTATAGCTTAAAACTAGGATTTTAAATTATACCCAGGAGCTAATAGAAAAGCAGTGTAGGGCCTGCAAAACAGTGTAATATGTGCCCTCTTGTAAACATCCACGAATACATATGGGCTACTACTTATTGTACCAACTGAAGCTTCTGGGTGGTTTTTAAAGGCAGTCCTATGTACAGCACATTGCAGTAGTCTACTTGGTGATGAGGACATGGAGCACTGTCTTAAGTAAGGCTGCAACTGGCACAGCCTCCCAGCCACGGCTTCCATTTTATGATTCAGCAGAAGCCACCAAACTTGGGGATTCCTCTAGTCATGGATCTATCCTTTCAGGAAATGGTGTCTCCAGGCACTGGGATAGGACTTCAGCGTCATGTTGAGCCCAGCCCGGGGTCACAATATACAGCAAGTTGCATATTGGTGATACAGATCCCAAGTCACTGGACAACCTCTACTAGTGGCTCCGGGTAAATGTTAAATAACAAGAGGAGAGAATAGATCTCTGCAGAAGCTCATAACAGGGCATGCACAATATCAATCTTTTATTCCATTCATTTCCAATTGGAACCAGCTGATGAGGAAGGATAGAACCACTGCAAAACAATGCTCCCAATGTCCACAGCCAGTCCAGAAGAAAATTGTGGTTGATAGTAATGAAGGCCCTTGTGTGATCCAAAAGGACCAGGGCTTGCACATTACACCTGTCCAGGTCTAAGCAAACATCATGAAAGACAACAATGCCCTCTCTGAATCATGCCCATGTCTAAACCCTGATTGACAGAGGTCTAGGGCTTTTCTATAGTTGATATTAAATCACCACCTCAATTGCCTTCACCAAAAATGGAAGGTTGTAGAAATACCTAGGAAGGATCCAGTCTGCACATAATTAAGAGCATCCTAGAGAGCAACTTTCCATTTCCTTGGAATAATAGGCTGAAAAAACACTCAGAATATCAGGCAAGACAGCTGCCCAGTCACTGCAGAAGACCCAGCCAAGGTCAAGTTCTGACCAAAGTGAATTTGAATGACTTTGTTAACAAAATGTCAAGCAAAGGGGTAACAATGACCAGAAGATGAAACAATAGGGTGGATTCTACCCAGAAGCAAATTGGTCACCAAGAAAAGGGCTGGGCCTTTTCTTTGCTTTGCTCAAACTCAGTCTCCATACTTAGTATCACATTTCTACCTTCATCTTCTGGAAGTCCTCGGAAAACCTAATAGCTAAATGGGAACAGCCAACAGAGATAATCCACTTGGGACCAACTTAATCAAGTCTCACAACACCTCCTCATGCCAATAGACCAGGTTATCATCTGACTTGCTTGCAAGAACTGGGAAATCCACAAGTGCCTGCAGGAAACCTTATGGATCCTTTATACTTCTGGACAGACCATCTCAATGGTCCTAGCCTTGTGGATTGAATCAGGTGGCAGTGAGTGAAGCTAGAATAGGAAGTGATCTGTCTACAACAAAGAGCAAGTGGTAATACCCCCACAGTGAGATCACACAGCAATTATTCAGAGACAAAACAGAGGTTTAACCTGTGATGGAAACCGAGATAACTTGGGACAGACCCATCATTGCCATCACTGATGCCATGAACTCTTGAGCTCTACTAGATCAAGACTTAAAACTCCAGAGACTGAAGTTTTTCGGGACCAATCCTAGTTTCCAACATCAAGTTGGAAATCGGTCCAGCTCAAGAAAGGTTCTTAAAAGGACAAGATCTACGATACACCCAAAAGCTTATCTCTGCAGTCAATCCAAACAATAGGTGCTCACACATCAGCCACCTCTGGAACAGTGACCCTGATCACCAACAAGGTGTCATGAAATTCAATTCCACCCTATCTGCTGGCCTGCCTGTCAACAGGTCCTGAAACTGGCTGGACAGATTTCTGAAGGTGACACCACCACTCTTCCCTCAGTCAGATCTCAATATTCCCCACCATTTCTGTTTGTTTACCCACCACCATCATGAATGGTTGTGGTCTCATTACAGACTGAACTGGCTTTAACCACCAGCATTGATTTGAGGTCAGGAGCCCCACTGATCCAGCCACCAGGTCTGCAAGCAGAGGCAGTCAAAGAAGAAACTCTCAACAGATTGGAGGCCAATTACCTGGAATGCCCCCGTTTCTACGACAGTTTAATGTTTTGCTTATTGGACTGGCCCTAACAAGCAGAGAGACACGCCCCCCCCCCCCCCCCCCCCCCCCCCCCCCCCCGAAGATTGCCTGCTTGGTGGAATTCTGACTCCCAGAATGATGCAGGCAACATAGTGAAGCCTGACTAATGGTTCCATGTGCAAGTACAACCAGGTGGGTTTTTTTTTTGCTTCTTCAGGTTGGAAAATGTAGTTTGGAACAAAGCAGGGTGATGCACAAAATATTATGTACAAAATACAGCTCAGGGTTCTAAACTGCTCATGTAACCTAAGGGTTGTGTGATGGGGATTCAGGAAAGAGCAAAAAAGAGTTCACTCAAACACAACTGGTGGCATCTAAGGAATGACAAAAAGGATGGATCTCGACAGCTGACAGTCAAAAGCTTCTCTCCCTCTCTTTGGGGTGTTTGTGGTCATGATAACTCATAATTGTGAGTCTGAGAGGGCAAGAATGCCAGGAATGTTCAAGCTCCACAGACTGAAATGGTTTGAAAAAACTGGCATTTCCCCTGCCCCCCCCCCAAGGTATCAAATTTGAGGGGATCCACTGACACTAAATGCTAATAGATTCAAGATGGATGAACTATGAGGGCAGCAGTTTTGATTATAACACTGACTTTCAATGTTCTAAGAAGAGACTAAATAGATTCATGGAGGAGTCTTCTGCTTACTAACGTCGATGTCTTCTTATTACCTCTTCATGGCAATATTTCTAAATACTGGCTGCTGGGAAGGGTGGAGGGTGGCTTTTGCAGGCATGCGCCATTCCAAGCACATCCCAGTAGCCAGCATGTGACACCGAAACTAGACTGGCCAGATCCAGCAGAACACTCTCTGGGTTCTCCAGCATCTTTATTAATGATGTGAAAGATAAAAAGCTTGCTTACAGTGTAAGATTTGAGAACAACACATAACAGAGAAGATGAAAATAAAATTCAAAATAATTTTAAGATTAGATAAACAGACTGAAATTCAATAGAGACAAATGTAAATGTACATAGGAAACGAAAATTAAATGATGCTGGATAGGGAATACTCAGTTTGATAATTGTATTTATGAAAAAAGCTTTTGCAATACTTTGATTGCAAACCAACTATGTTAGCAGAGTGGTCTGGCTGCAAAAAGACAGATCTAGTCCCTAAATTGTCAGAAGTATTTAATACATTTTGTCAAACCCCATCTTAAATACTGTGTCCAGTTCACATTTCGAGAAGGCTTCCAAAGAACTGGACATTTTACAGAATGCCACAGAATGTTTTTAAATGTCATTATTTTAACCAATTTCTCTAGTCTATCTTTTGAGAGACATATTCAGTGGTGTTTAAAAGTTTGTGACCCCTTTTGGATTTTCAGCATTTCTACATAAATATGAACTGTTTCTGCATAAAACAGATCATGCCAAACAAGTCTTCTTTGATGAAGTTACTAAATTAGTGGAACAGCAAAATGTGGTGGACATAATATACTTGCATTTCAGTAAGGCATTTGACAAAATAAGACCACAACTAAGCTAGAAGAAAGTGGCATAGACAGCATCACCCCAGATGGATTCATAACTGGCTGACAAACTGCAATCAATAATGTAGTCCTTAATAGAACTACATCTACATGTACAGTGGGGTACCCCAAGATTCTGTCTTAGGCCCTCTACTCTTCAATACCTTCATAAATTAGATGAGGGAATAGAAGGAAAGCTCATCAAATTTGCAGACAACGTGAAGTTTGCAGGAATAGCCAACACATCAGAAGATAGGCTCAAGATCAAAAAGAATCTTGACAGACTTGAACACTGGGTCCTATCTAACAAAATGAAATTCAATGGAGAGAAGAGGCAAGAAAATCAAATAGGTTTAGGCAAGAGGTTAATGTTTTTAAGGTTTAGGTTATATTTAGGCAAGAAAAACCAAATGTCTGTTCTGTGCACATTTCCTAAAACTAGATAAAGAGAACTCAGTTAAACAGGTGAGTCAAAACATGCCTGTTCATTTGAAGAAATAAAGCTATGCATATCTCTGAAACAAAAGTATGTGAATCTCTAAGATTATCAATTCATTTGAGGAGGAAGTTAAGAGTCAGGTAATTCAGTCAATGGGATGATAATCAGGTGTGAGTGTGAGAGATCCCGTCTTCTTTCTGGGTATTCACTAGTCTGATTTTTGGAACACAGGAAGGTGGGAGCATATAATGGCTTGTACAAAGGTTTTTGAGGACATCTGAAAAACTGTTGATGCTGGAAAATCAAGCTGGAAAAGGTGACAAAACTATTTCCAAAGAATTTGGACTCTGCCAATACACTGTCAGGCAAATGGTGTGCAGAGGCAATTCAGCACCATTGTTATCTTCGCCAAGCGGTTAACCAAGATCACACCAAGAGCAAGAGGAATAATTCTTCAGGATATCTCAAAGAAGCCTCGGATATTGTCTAGTGAACTAAACGCCTTCTCTTACACTGGCAGATGTCAGTGTTTGTGAGATCACCATCAGGAGAACACTGAACAACCATGGTGTGCGTGGCAGTGTTGCAAGAAGAAAGCCACTCCTCTCCAAGAAGACGGCTAATGGCTCTGTACAGATTGAGAGAGACCAGGTGGCTAAGCCAGAAAACGCCTGGAAGAGGATTCTGTGGATGGTTGAGACCCAAATAGAACTTTTAGGCTTGAATAAAATGGTCATGTTTTGGGGAAAGACAAACCCTGCATTCCAGCATAAGGACCTTATCACATTATGTGAAACATTGCAGTATCATGGTTTGGTTCTGCTTTGCTGACTACAGACTAGGATGATTTCCACCATTGATGGAACTATGACTCCTGAATCACGTCCCCAAATTCTACAGGTAAAGCCACGACGTATCCTTGTGAACTGAAGCTCAAGAGAAAATGGGTCGTGCAGCAAGACAACAATCCAAAACACACAAGTTATGACTAAAGGATGGATAAAGCAGAAGAAAACAAATGCTTTGGAACAGCCAAGTCAAAGTCCTGACTTTAATCCAATAGAAGTATTGGGGAAGGATCACAACATCCCTGACTTGAAGTTGTTCGGCCAGGAGGAAAGGGCTAAAATTTCTTGAAGCAGACGTGCAGGACTGATCAGCTGTTACCAACAGTCCTCAAGTTATGACTATTTGTTCAATGACTGTTCAAAGTTGCGCCACGTTGAACAAGAGGTACTGTACTTACAAGTTCTCAAAGTTCTGGTCATTGCAGCACCCTGGTCACATGACTATCTGGGTGCCAGGCTCACAATTACATCACAGTGAGTCAGTCACACTTTGCAATTTCTGACATTCCCTGCTGGCTTTTGGACATCGGAAGTTGCAATCACATGAGGTCCTCGCTTAACCATCTGTGCAGGTTTTGTTTAATGACAGCAACCAGGACTGCTGAAGTTGCCATTGCTAAGAGACATGGACTCCGCACACTTAGCAGCGGAGTTCCATATACAATTGTCACTGTAATCTGAGGATTATCTGAACAGTATTGGAAATGCTTAGTTGCCGTTATTGCTGCCTAAAGGGTTCGTTATTGAATGCAAAGGTTCATATACTTTGCCACAACAAATATGTAGTTTTGGTTCATTTTCCTCAATAAATCAATGAACAAGTATATTGCTTTTTACTAATCTGTTTAATTGGGTTCTCAACTAGTTTTAGGGTTTATATGGAAAACAGATCACGTTTTAGGTCATATTTATGCAGAAACATTGAAAATTCAGAAGAATTTACAAACTTTTAAGCAACACTGTACAGTTGTAAATGTTTTGTACATTTGGAATAAAATAAAGTTTATCTTTTTTACTTCTTTGAAACAAAATTGCTATTGATTTTTGAAGAGATTATCAGACAGTGAGAAATTTCAGTTCTTTCCTGGATTTGCAACAACCTAATAGGGACCAGTTGCAGGACTGGTCAGGCCTTTTATTATGATGTCCCATAGCCTGGCGAAATCCCCAATTCCCCAGTAGTAACTGATCATCCAACCTTCTTGTTCTTCTCTCTCTTCCTCCTCTTCAGGGCTGATGTTTCTATTAGTATTGTACATGCTGCAAAAATGCTTTGGACTATGCCAGCTCAGCACCTCTACTATTCAGTAAAACAACCTGGATTTATTCCTGGCTTCTATACTGCCCAAATGCTTCTTCTTTAAATGAATCAACCTATATTAAACCATGCAACTTTTAAAGTAGCTGTGCTATTTTGCCCCTCAGACTTGTACAGAAAATTGGGAGGTGGAGGGGGGGAAAGAAAGCCAGGGCATTTTTATCAAAAGGAGACAAGTGCTGTGCTTACATGAGGACCAAATCTTCTATATAATTTTTGAAGTAAGGCTAGCATTAATTTCCATAAATTCCCTTCACCCATTTATAAGACTGTCAACACCTGCATTTTGTTTCAAATTTGTTCCAAAGTGGTATAGTAGTGAACTGAATTCTACCCTAAACCTGTCCAATGCCCCAGGACATTTCTGGTTTCTTCAGTGATTGAAATAAAGAAATGAAAATGATCAGCAATGTGCAAATGCAGTTTGAGTGCTAATTCCCCCCCCCCCATTCCGTCATGCAATACAATAACACAAAGAAAACTCAACCTTATGCTCCCTAAATCCCTACCTGGTTTAGGGTTTTGGTAGGATCTCGTTCAGGCTACATGTATCTGACTGCTTGACCCGGGGAAAAAGACCAGGGAGAGCAAAATAAACGCTTTTCTCATTGCCCAAAGTCCTTCTACAGTAGATCAGCCCCAAACCCAGAATATCCTGACTTTGTCATGGCAAACCTCCACATGGGCTCCTGCCAGAAGAGGCCTCTTCTGTGCTGCACAGGAAGCATCCCTTTGAATAGAGGTGTCAACATCTTCATCTGTTGGATTAGAAAAAGCCAAAGCCGCCATTGCTTATTCAAATGCCTATTCTCAGCATGTAAAGGTGACTTGAATAGAAATGGGGGGGGGGGGGGGACAGTCCAGAGCTGGCCCTGCACAAAGTGAAGGATTCTTGGGGTGAGGAAACAACACCTCGCCTATATTTCAAGAAATGTTTGAGTGTGACAGTTTAATTGGAAAAAGACAAAAGAACAATATGAAACATATGATAGATATGACTCAAGTACCATACATTTTCCCCTCCTCTGTATCAACATTTTTACATGAACACAACAATTAATCCAATTAATAGAGGGGCTTAAATATATTTAAATCATGTAAAATATTTTCAAAGTTGCTAAAAGGTACAATGCTTGGCCAATGAACAATACAGGAATATTTGTACACCTCATTATACAAAGAGACAACAAATCAAGTCATCAGTCGTACAACAGCATTTCGTTTGGCCTTCCTGCCACACAAAAAGCCGGGCCCTGCAACCCTTTGCCCCTGCCAGACCTTGGGAAAAAAAACCGTTTGCTCCCTCTTCTGAAAAAGTGAAGAGTCTATTTATTACGTCAATATGATTTTGTACTAACTAGTTCACCTTTAGTATTAGTTAAAATCATGCTGGTAACTTTTTATGCTCAGTTAAACATGTAAATGCATCAAATTAAAATTCCATGTTTTAAAAATGTCTGATACTAGAAAGCCAGGATTTAAAGGGTCACGTTCACCATTCCTCTCACTTTCCATATGTGCCGGAGTGCATCTTGAAGGCAGACAGGCTGGCAGGCATTAGAAGTACCATCCTTGGAGATCCTGCAACTGGACATGACCTGGAGAATTTTGTGGGTTTACACCCAGAGTGATGACAAGTGCTGGATACCAAAGAACCAACGGTTAGAAATGAAAGTGACGGCAGCAGCATCAAGGGTGGTAACTTCTCATGAAGAGAGATTTCCAAGCTCCCCAAAACACAGTTGCATGATTAATCAGAAGATCACAGTAATAATCCAGGTCCCACATGATCTGGGCTCGGCTACCTTAACTGATCTAGGGCGAAGCCAGCAATGCAAACTCCACTCATTTGCAGCAGAAGCCACCGTAATCAGTATCAGCAGAATGTGGGTGGGGGTGGGGGGTGGGGGATGTAGAAGCTCCACCAGAAGCACAAAAGCAAGCAAAGCAACCCTGAATTCCACTGGCTGGGCTTTTCCTCCTCCTCCTCCTCCTCCTCCTCTTTCCTCCTCCTCCTCAGAAGAAGAACTAGTTCGGCCCTGGAGCTGGAGGTGAGCCGGGCGTGGAAGAGTCCTCCGTCTGGGGGCACGTGGCACTCTAGCAGCAAAGGAGTGAGATGGGCACTGAGGGGCAGTCTCATTTCGCAGCATTCTGGTGATATCTGTGTCGCCAAACCTCTTGAATCTTTTTGCACCACTTATGAGCATTCCCGCTTGGGTCCATCAGGTAGTATGTCCTATTCGGCTGTAAGTAAAGAAGATTTAGCACCTGTTCATTTCAGCAGCCAGCAGCAGGTTTGGCTTTAGGCACGAGCAACTCTATGCAAGCTTCTGCCCAATGGGACCTCCCCTCTACACCTCATCCAGTGTCCTAAGGCAAATGCACAGGGCTGCTCCTACTTTCTGCTGCCCCTAAGAGGAAATGGCTGCAGACGCCAAGCTCAGAGTTGTTGGCATTTGGGCCTATTTTGTTTCCAGTAGGGATTTCTCGCAGCTCCTGTTCTCAAAATAGGCTAAATGCTCCCCCACCCACCCCCACACTTTAAAATCATTTGGATGAACATCCTAGCATAGAATTTGCAATTAAGGAAAACTCCACTTGAACTGGCTGGGCAGGTTACTTACTGTGTGGACAAAAAAGGTCTTGAAGTTCTTTGCTTCTGGTCGGAGTTCCAGTGACCAAGGAATCTCCCCTTTCAGGACTTTGTTGACAGGATCAACATAGTACAAGTGTGGCCCTTCTGTGAGCAGCAGCTGACGCCGGCGGGCAAACAGCCCCTGTGGAGAAGCACATGGCACCCAGAACACATTAAAGGCTTTAAAAGCATGATCAGTACATAAAGTTCTACGGGATACTGTTTGGGACCTTAACTGTCTAGTTCCAGAAAATGAAGGCATCATAAAAAGCTATTGTTATGCCACAACTACTATAACAAATCCCTTAAGTCAGAAAGTGAAACAATTCAATGCTTTTCAAAAAGCAGAATTGAACATTAAAGCTTGATTTAGACTTGTCTGCAACTGTTACATTACGAAGGGGCTGATGTTGTAAGCATAGGTTGCCGATGGTTGTGGACGGGCCAACGCACACACCTCCCAAATCTCAACTATAAATTGTGTGATGTGCCTCCCACATGATCAGTTGATCCAACTTCCCGTTGGGCACATTGTTGAGTATCTCTATCCATAAAATTAACATTCACAGAAGTATAAATGCAATAGCCACGCAACCATCTCCGAATGAGAGAGACAGACATTCCCTGATGTGCACTGACACAGAAGCCTAAACTGCCTTGCCAGAGTTCCTATCTCACAGGAAAAGCCCTCGTTCTCTGCCCCCAGGCCAAGGGATTAGGGCCACCAAGAGGTTGCCTGTCTCCCAGGTCAGGATGTTAACAGGGTCTGAGGGGAGCAATCATCCCAGGAAGCCCCCAGCACGACTTTTTCCCCAGAAAGCCTTGGGAAGAGATGGAAAAGGAAACCCTAACCCGCTTCAGGATGGAAAGCCATGGCCGTTGCATGTTTGCCTTAATTATAATTCATGATAGTTTTCATTTTAGTGCACTCCTTCTTTGTAAGCTGCTTTGGGCCTTCTTGAGTAGAACAGCATATATACAGTACTGTGGCAAATGAGAAAAAAAAAAAGAACCAATGACAATTGAATCCAAAGCTGCACACAGCCCTAAAAAATGTTCTAAGTCAGGAATGGGGACATTTTTTGTCACCAGGGCTAGTCTTTATTATTTTATCCAACCTCCCAAGGCTACAGAATTAGGGTTAGGAGAACTCCGCTACGATGTCATTAAACTAGAGCAGCACCGGCATATGGTGGTGCATTGGTTGTGCATTGATCCATAATCAATGGATAGGTTCCCCTAACAGAGATGCTCCAGCTGTCCCTCTCCTTGTAAGCCAACAGCCCATCCATTCCCCAGGAGATCTGCAGCTGTCATGCTCTGATTCCCTTCAATTTAAAATGCCATTATTTGGGCTGTGCCTTCTCTGCTGCTGCTCCTACCCTCTGAAATGCCGTTCTCTTAGATGCCTTTTTAACCCAGCCCTGCTTTGCTATGGAAGGCAATGACAACTTGGCTTTTTAAACAGGACATGGGCCAAAGTGTTTTTGGATCCTGAGAGGTGAGCAAAGAGCACTTGTTGAAACTTTTTAAAAAATGTTCTTCCTTCAGAGTTAACTTTTTGCACCTCCTGCATTTTTATTGTTTTCACTATTATAAGCTTCCTTGATTCTCTTAGATTTGGAGGCTGTATGTCCAATTGATGATGATGATGATGATGATGATGATAGGCCACAGTCAGCCAGATTTTTAGGCTGAATTTTAAGGACTTGTATTCACCTATCAACTCCTTCCCAAGAACTGGGATAGGTAGTTGCTGTTGTTTGATGGTGTTCAAAAATTCTGTCATAGGATGTAAGCTGTTCCAAGTAAAACTACCTTGTGCAATTGATTGATGGGGATTTTGTCAATGCTGATGGGGTTCAAGTGGTGCTCCAGTTGTTTTGGTACTTATTAATATTGGTACTCTCCTTGCTTTCTTTTGCCACAGCTGTTCTTCTATTTACAGCTCTTTGAGCTTTGTGATTTCTCCCCAGTTCTTTCTGTTCTGATTTGGTATCTCCAGGTACTGCCATGTATTATGGTTCATTTATTATTACTTATACCCAAGAACCTAAGTGCAAACCAAAACACCGTTTATATGGCTAGTAATCCGCTTCTTTTACAGTACCTGTAGTCATTCACAGTGCCTCTTCCTAAACAATTTTCCTATCAAAAGATCAACCCAAGTATCTGAATATGCAACTAAGGCAGCTTTTGGGAGATTGCTTTCTTTGCCTCCCAAATGCAGCACTGGCATTTTTCAAAGACTTGCTCGCCTACCACTCATTAGGCTATCAGAAGCAGCCAAAGCAAAGACATCCTTGGGCCTGTAGTTACAATGCGAGCATTCAGAGCACAATTTCCAGAACAAGTGACCTACCAATCTTGTTCTAGAATGCTCCACATAAAAGGCCTGGGGGTTCCAGAGCCACCTCCCATCACTGCTGCAAAGAGGTTGGCTACAACGGCTAACTCTGGTCCAAGACTTCTAGAACTATCTCCCAGCAGGCATGCAATTTACCTGCCGTTATTCTATGCCCATCACAATTCAATGCGTTCCCATTTCCAGGGATTAAACCAAACCCAGGGTGACTCTTACTTAGTGTCCCCCCCGCCCCCGAGGCCTTTCTCTTTCATGGCAGCCTTGTGGCAGAGGAACTGGAAGGTGTCCCCACGTTCTGTCTCCCTGAATTGAATATTTGGGGGCAGCTGGATTCCATTTTTGTAACTTTGGGGTTTCCGGCGCTGTGTTCCCAGAGGGTGTGTCAAGCAACAGGACCAAGCAACTTACCTTTCTCTTGTCTACAGGCCCCATTTTCAGTATTAAATTGTTTTCTACAAACTGGTGCCTAAAGAGAAAACATCACACCACATTATTCCATCATCCTATCTTTGAACCACCCAAATTTGCAACATGAGACAGCACAACCCCTCCGAGAACCAGAAGAGGAACATCACCCTTTGAGACCGATTCTCATGTGCCCAGAAAAAACAGCCCTAACAATGTTAACAAAGATCCAACATTTTGAGTCACAAATTGACTGGATTCTTAGTGTTTAATTAATGAAATTTTCTGAATTCATCCCTTACAAATCTAAGAATTCCATCCTCATAATCAAGTAAGAATAAGTGAATATCACTTCAAGAATGTTTGGTCATTTTTTTTACAATAACTTCTGAGAACCGAAGCTTCAATTCTGCTGTTATGTTTCCACCAGCTTCTCCAGCAGCACTTTAAAGAAGGAATGGGGAACTTACGGCCCACTGTAAATGGTCAGGAGACCACCCCTTGTCATCTTCTGGATGGCTACAAGTTCCAGAGGAAATTTCTTCTGCTTGCTGGAGTTTTATGCAATATTGTTTAGTGATTTTAGACAACTCCTAAGAAAGTCTTCTCTTCTCTCTGTACTCCAAGAATAGCAGCAGATGTTCTAAGCCCACTGATCTAAGTTTTCTCAGCTATAGAAAATTCTTACAGTGTTCCAAGAAAAACTCTTCCATGTTGTCATATAGAAGCAAGCCCTTCTTCCTTCAATCTGAACAATTACCGTACTTCATTTAATGTTAGTCACAATCACCTTCTCATCTCCTTCTGGTTTGATCTTAAATTCTGTGTTATTTTTAAGCCCACCCCCACTCTTTACTCCTCTAAGACCCTCCTCTATGTTCAAGAGATTAAGAAAGTCTATGGGACAATATTTTATTTGTTAATCATTTTTTATGCCGCCCATCTCTGGGAGGTGATTCTGGGAAATTTACAGGTTATAAATCAAATAGGTAAATAATTAAAATATATTAAAATATTAAAACTACAGGGATTAAAAATTTTAAAATTCCACAGAAAACTGAGCTAAGAGATCTCGAGACTTACCAAGGATTTCCACCAGCCTGCTTTGCCAACAGCAACCTTTTCTCCTCTTCTGAGAACTGGAGGTCCAGCTCAAAGGAATTGCTGTCCAGGTCATGGATATATTGCTCTATGTTGTTTCCAGAAGTCTGCAAGGGACCCATTTCTGGGGAAGACAGTGACTGAGAAGAGGTTGAGGTGGAAACTTGCATGCAGCCAAACTGACTCAGAAGGTTGTCATACTACAAAATAAAAGCAAGCGCCATTTAGCACTTTGTCCTGAATATGGAGATGCTGAGATAGATAACATGACAGGGCTTTCCACCTATATCCCAAAGGTGCCATTTTTTTTTAATGGCAACTGGACTTTCTTGATTTTTCTTGAAGTTGTTTTGCTTCTCCTGAGAAGCTTTTTCAGTTCTAACTGATGGGAAAGGAAGGATTTGCAGTCTTTTCAGTCAACCAGTCATTAACACTTGTCTTGCTGTGCTGCACTGCCTATGAAAAAAATGAGTAATGTCATATATGTCGTGCAACACAGCAAGGGAGGGGCAGACGGGTGGGGGGGGGGGGGGGGGGGGAAGGGAGGAGACACCACTCCACAAAGGCATGGCTCAACACCAGAGAACTAATCATCAGGGCAGGATTCAGCAGTCCTGGAAATAGCCACCAGCTTGGTCCTGCTGGCCCCTCTCGATTTGGCTACCCGAGGCTCAGACCCAGCACAGCATGGTCCAGGATTCAGCTCAACCATAGTATAATCCCACCAGAAATGTCCTAGCGATGGATTTATTTTATACCCTAATCAAAACGTCTTTTTCACATCCCTATGACTGACTCTCTTCAGGGATGCAAGGCCAGTCTCCGAGTATGGATGGACTGAAGTTAATGCTCCAGAGGCACAAAGAGCACCCTTCCCAGATGGGGATGATAGGGCAAACACGAAGGCTGTGAAGCGGACACCCCAAAGCTGATCCAGGTGCATCACTCAACGGAGGGAATCAAGGTTTCTTGGAATCTGATTCACCTTCCTGTCACCCTTTGGCACTTACATTCCCATAGCAATCCTCATCGTCTTCAGACATGGCGGGCAAGTAGGCTGTGAGCTTGGGTGGGGTCTGATGATGCAGATTTTCCCAGGTGATGAAATCAAAGAACGGGTGGGCCCTCAAAGGTCCATAGCCTCCCATTTCTTCACATCCTAGCCTTTTGGTAGCATCAAGAACCTGATTAAGAAATAACAGTTACTTTTTCCCTGAAACTGCTGAGTTTCCAATGACATTTTATTTGGGAAGGGTCCCTCTCAAAAACACACAGCCGGAGACTTGAAATTTGATCTTAACACTTTCTACAGAAGATCAAAAGAACTATGTGGCTCTAAATTACAAGTTGAGCCCCCCTGGAGTGCAGCCAGAGTGAACCAAGCCCCTTAGCATAGAAAAAAGGCTGCTCCAGCTCTCGATACTTCAGTAACAACAGTTAAGACAATTGTAACAATTTAACACATTTTTATAGATTGTTATTATAAACCGGATCCCTGGGAAAATTTGACTGGGATGCATTATTCATAAAATAGTTGAATAAAGTATTTTATATTTAGAATTAAATGATGGTTACATATTTAAAACAAGTCATTCTTTGAAAAAAGTTTTTTTCCAACTAGAATGCTTTAGAAAAAGAACAGTTGGTTGTGAGTTTGCTAACCACGGAGAACAAAGAGAAAGAGAGGAGTTTTGTAGGGGAGAAACAAACTGATCTCAGTCTCTATTTGAATATGGTAATGATGTCCCTGGTTCATGTTATTGTTTTTACCTGAAGAATATGCTAATTACACCTCTTGTAATTTTAAGTTTCTCTCCTTGTTAGAGAAGAAGCCGAAAGGACCACGTGCTGGCTTTTTTTTTCTTATCCAATGTCCGTTGGAGAGAGCAGAGAGCTCTCTGGGAAGGTCAGCAAAAGAAGACCTCTGAAGACATAGCACCGGCTGTTACCAGAGCAGTGGAGGAAGACCCCAAGAGGCATCCCAGTAAGAGAAGCAACTTCTCAGAGACAAGTGGCAAGAAAGAATGGATGAACCAGGAAAAGTTTTGGTAACACCTGAGATAGTTCTATTACTTAACAGCATCTGGGAGATCTTCTAACCCAACCCGCTGCTCAAGCAGGAGACTCTAGACCAGAGGTGAGGAACTATGGCTCTTTTATAACTTGCGGTCTTCAATTCTCAGAATTCCTGAGCCAGCACTCACAACTTCTGAAGACAAGCAATTCCCATTGATGAATTGTTCTAACTGTCAGGAAATCCTACATAAGAGAACCCTACATGACAACAGAAGGAACTTTCATTGCCATAAGGGTCAACAAGGGCAAACTTCTCCCTGACTGAGCTGTTTGATATTGTGGCTAGAGTGGCAGTAGTCCCCCAGATTTATGGTACTGGGGAACATTGACTTCCTTTGGGTCTGGAATTGGAGGCAGCTTGAAAATTCATGGATACCATAACGGTCACAGACCACATGCACATTACCGAGGGCTCAACTCACAGAGGGACTCCATGCTACCTCTGATTTGGATCTCACAGTAGTAGCAATATGACCAGGAGTTGGAGGAGTTATGCTTGTAGAGCAGGAAGAACTGAGCCATGCCCATTGCTACCTATGCCACTGCATTCAGGACCCTTCAAGGGCAGCTTTTTGTAGAGCACATTGCTGTAGTCCAATCCATAGGTGATGGGGCATAATGCCATCTCTGTAAAATATTTGTCAAGGCCTTTCATATTACCCTTGTGCAGAAGATAGATGCACATGAGTTACAGCACAGTATAGTTCAATTGATTTGTAACTGGTTGAACAATCCCAACCAGAGTTCATGTAAACGTTTCAGCATCAGTCTAGGAATTACTGAGCTCCATTTTTAGAGCTAACTCATTCACTATTTTATAAACAATTTTGTGGCTGAATGGAAAGGAAGCTTATTTATTTATTTATCTGATTGATTGTTGTTGCCGCTGGCTGTCTGGGGAATTCTGGGAGCCGAAGTCCACAAATCTTAAAGTTGCTGAGATTAAAAAACACTGGACTACTGAGTTTGTACTACAAGAGTTTAGAGGATGAACTTTTATAACTTTTAACAAAGCTCGATGAATCCTATTTTACAGAGAGGAAAGATGTCAGAGACTTGGAAAAAAGCTAATATATCTGTAATACCTAAAGAAGATCAAGCTTGACCTTAGGAAGAAATTACAAAGCAATATCATTACTGAATAATGACTACAGTTGTTCACAACAATCCTAGCTGATAGAGTGAAAATGATTTTGCAGAATCTATTCATGAGGATCAGTGTGGGTTTTCACCTAAAAGACAGCTAAGGGACAATATTACAATTGTTTTGTATATTCTGGTGCAATTAAATCCAGAGACTTCTTTTGAAGGGACTCTGTATATGATAGCTTCATTTTATGCTGAAAAATGGAAAGGTTCCATATCCCCCATAATGGAGAAATGGTTGGTGAAGATACTGGAACTTCTGGAGATGCTAAATTTAACTTCTTTGATTAGAGAAAAAAAATACATTTATGGCTGACTGGAAACTACTTCAGACTTTTTGCATGAAAGAGAAAAAAAGGCCCTTACAACTTGTGGTTTAGGAAAAAAAATTAGATAGGAAAAAATGACCTTTTTATTGAAATCATAAGAGAAATAGATAACCTAACCATACTTGTATTTGCTGCAAAGGAAACCAGAAACTTCCTGTTGGTTTTTTCCCTGCACTTTTGTCTTTTCTTCTTTATCTCTTTGTTTTCTTTATTCTGTCTTGTTTTTGTTAAGTTTTATGTGCTCTTTAAAGCTTTTGTATTTTAAAAAAGAGAAAATGTTCTCTTGCCTCATTTCAGTTTCATAGGTTATACAGTTGCAACTTCTACATTTCAGTCATGCTTGGATGATCTGTCAATTTCAAACTCGACTTGATCATGAGACTCATTCATCTCTTCTTCTGCATAAATTTGAAAGATATGTCACATTAAAGGGCTGACTACAAAGCAATTGAGATCACTGGTCATGGATGGCATGGTGTTCTTGCTAGGCTGTTCCTTCTTTGTTGTTCATACCCTGAGAATTAGCAGAGGAATGTGCTGGGATATTCAAGGGGACTGAAAAGTGAGGCCTTGGGGGAACAGTTCCACTTTTAGGCAATAATGATGTCTAGCTTACAGAAAAAGAAAAAAGAAAAAAAAGATATCATAGAAATCTATAGACTTCTAAAAGGCTGACATGTGCAAGGGGGTGAACTTGTCTCTGCTGAAAACAAGAGCAGAGCAAGGATCAGCAGGGAGCCAAGCTGAGCACCTGGAGGAATTCTCTAAGCAGTGAAGCAGCTGGCCCACAACAGGAGGTATTCAAGTAAAGGCTGGAGGGCCACCTGGGATGGGTTAGTGGATTCCTGCACTGAACACACATTTCCATTACAGATTGCTTAATGTTGGTTGTTTATCTAAAAAAGTTGCTGCGGATAACAAAGAAGACTCTACTTTCCACTGAAAACGAACTTGGTAGTCAAAGTAACTAGATATTTATTTTCTACTTTTCTAATGCTTCCCTCACTGACAGCAGCATCTAAATCAGGGGTCTCCAACCTTGGCAACTTTAAGCCTGGTGGACTTCAACTCCCAGAATTCCCCAGCAAAGCTGGCTGGGGAATTCTGAAAGTCCGCCAGGCTTAAAGTTGCTAAGGTTGGAGACCCCTGATCTAGAGGATCAATGCATTTACAGCCCTTACCTGCCAATAGCCTATTTTTATTAGCATGGTTGAGAATCCTCTTTCACTATTGTTCCTAATAACAGCAGTTATTTCATCATGAATCACTATAAAAAATAAGGAAGATGACTTTGTCTGAGGTAGCAATAGCACTTAAAACTTATATACCAATTCGCAGTGCTTTACAGCCCCTCTAAGCGGTTTACAGAGTCAGCATATTGCCCCCAACAATCTGGGTCCTCATTTTACCAACCTGAGAAGGATGGAAGGCTGAGTCAACCTTGAGCCTGGTGAGAATCGAACTGCCAAACTGCTGGCAGTCAGCAGAATTAGCCTGCAGTACTGCATTCTAACCACTGCACCACCACGGCTCCTGCACAGCAAGAGTGATGAGTATGAAATCTGTATATGTATTTAAAGGAATCCTTTGGAACTAGAATTACTGCCACTAAGTGATTTGGTCATGTGACATCATCCTTTATGGCTGAATCAATTAGTACCAGCAGTTTAGTGAGGACTGTGTGGGTCATTAAACAAAGATCATGACTCCCAATATCCTGCCAGCTTTCCCATTGAATCTTCTTGTGGGAAAACAGCAGGGAATGTTGGCTATGACGTGGCCACAGGGATGCTGCGACAGCCAGAACTCCAAAGAGCAGCTGTAAGTCCCCCCCTCTTAGCAGTGCTGCGAGTTTAAATGGTTACTGAATGAGTGGTTGTAACCTGAGGATCATCTGTAAAAGAGTATTTTTATCCTATCCTACCTGTAAACATTTAAGCCCTCCAGAACATCTCTGGAAAGGACCATAGTTGCTTTATCTACCCAAAGAAACAGCTGTTTCTTCCCTTCCCTAAAGGCTTTCAGTGGGTTCCAGTAGGCCAAAAAACCTGGTAGCCCAAGAGCACCCTTCACTTCTCAGACTTATTTTATTTTTATTTTATTTTATTTTTAGATTTCTATACCGCCCTTCTCCCTGGGGACTCAGGGCGGTGTACAGCCAAGTAAAAACACATAATATAAACAATTAAAAACCAATTAAAAAGAATATCTAAATTTGGCCCAGAATTTAAAAACACCCCACTTTAAAATCATTTAAAAGGCTTCGCTTAGGCCAGCCCGGCTTGTTGGAAGAAAAATGTTTTAAGGGCCCGGCGGAAGGCACAGAGGTCATGGATTTTTCTTATCTCAGGGGGAAGCTGATTCCAGAGGGTAGGAGCTCCCACAGAGAAGGCCCTCCCCCTGGGGGTCACCAGCCTACATTGCTTGGCTGATGGCACCCCGAGGAGACCCTCTCTGTGGGAGCGCACGGGTCGATGGGAGGTTGTCGGTGGCAGAAGGCGGTCTCGTAGATAACTGGGCCCTATGCCATGGAGCGCTTTAAAGGTGGTAACCAACACCTTGAAGCGCACCCGGAAGACCACTGGGAGCCAGTGCAGCTCGCGCAGGAGCGGTGTTATGTGGGAGCGCCATGTAGCCCCCGTGATTACCCGCGCGGCCGCATTCTGGACCAGTTGGAGCCTCCGGGTGCTCTTCAGGGGGAGCCCAGTCCAGCCAGTCTGGCTTCCTCCATCTATACAAAAAATAAATGAATAAATAAATAAAATAAAATAAAACCTGTAAAATGCAGGCCCTGCTTATTCTCATGATTTAATCTCAACTTGGTCCTCTATCCCAGAAGTTCTTGCTTCTGCTTGACGGGCACCTTTTATTAGGCTGGAGACATTCGCCTTGCCACCTATCTCCAGTCTGGGCTTTTGCTCTTCAGGCATCCTTAAAGCAGCTCTGCTTCTCCTAGGATACGAAAGAACCGCCCTTCCATACTATCCTGAAGCGAGCGGGAGCAACAGCCCGTTCAAAGGTGGAGGGAGGCAGATCAGCGAGAAGTACACTTTGGCACAGCTCCCCTCTCATCCAGCATGTCATGCAACTGTGTCACTAAAGCCTTACTGGCACATGCTAACTGTTGGCAGGTGCCAACCACTCAGCAGAGGCAGTCCCGCAGGCCTGACCTTTTGCTCAAGCAAGGAGTGAGTCCCTTTGGCTAGAGAGTAGCAGCTCCACAGTGTAATATGTCAATGAAGACTCAATCATCCAGGCCAAAAAGTTATTTAAAAAGTTAAATCAGGGCAACTGCTCCAAAGTATATACTTTGGTCTGGTTGCCCTGACTGAACTTCTTAAACAGCTCCTCCACCTTCAGGGCAGGCTTGCAAAAAAAGAGCAAAGGACGGGCAGGCAGTCCAGGGGCTTGAAAGAAAACAAAACCATAACAGATGGAGAATTATGGCCTTGATTTTAAGTTGTGAAAAAGCATTGAAAGATGTGAAAAAAGACCTGCTGGAGAGGAAGCTCTGATGGTAATCAAACTCAAATCAGTGGGGGATGGGGACTTGGAGAACACAGTTAAATGTTTTACATTTGTTTTTTTTTTCTTTGGATAGTAATGTTTATTTACCAGAAGCTTTTCTACAAGATCTTTTGCCTTGGGAAAGAACTTCTCTGGGAATTCATATTCCAGTTTGATTATCTTTTGAAATATGAGATACTCATTTCTGAAAAAAAAAAGTCACATTAATGTAAAATCCTAGGTAGCAAAGGAAAAAAACATATCATATCACACAAGAGGGTGATTTCTTCATCAACAAGGAAATACTCTCTGCTGGAAAGTGTGTGGTGGGGGGGTGGGGACATACTGCAGTGACCAGGCCAAAGTTGGTGCAAAACTGCATTAAACGCATCCAACTAGACACTGGCTTGAGCCATACATTCTGCTTAAGCCATGAGTGAATCATTGTTTGTCTCCAGAAGTTAACCCATATTAAGTTGCACCTTGTGGCTTAATATAATATATCAAAACCATTGTGGTCCAAACACTATAGTTTAGTTTCTTAAAATTGTATGAAATCAATAACTGTAGCATTCAACAAATCAGTTAGCAGATGTCAAGCCTTAAACAATGATTAGCCAAAATCAAACAAATTGCAGGAGAAAGAGCAACGCAGCTTCAGCTGTAACTACGCAGAGTCTGGCTAGAGTGTCTTTAGAAGGTCCACGAGAAACTTCCCTTTTTTATTCCCATTCAGTGTCTCTTAAGGGAATCAGAGCACAGACAGGCAAAAGCAAGGAATCTAGCTAGGGAGCCTTATTAAGCAGAGACACGGCACTCTTTCCATAGCCAGAAATTCCAACCCCTCCCCGTCTCTCCTTTGCTCCCCATTATATGAACATTCTCTTTCAAATTGTACTCAGGAAATCCTTTCTAAAAACTGGAAACTTGGTACAATTCAGGACATTGCCTTACCCAGCTCGGAACGGTGGTAACCCTGCTACAAGTTGGTACACGATGCAGCCCAGAGCCCAGAGATCAGAACTTCATCAGCAAGACGGACAAAGGGAAGAAACAAAGCACAGGAATTAATATTACCTAGGCCACTTATTGCCATGTCTGCTTTCAACAGATGTAGGAAGCAATTGTGCAGAGCTTCACCTACTACCCAGGGCGTTCCTGGCAAAGGATCTTTGGCCACCCTTAGTCAAAACCACATCTTCAGAATCTTGCAAAAGAGGGTCAAACTGGGGGCCCATTTTGTCTCTGCAGGATGATGTTCCATAGGGAGGGACCCACCACAGAAAAGGCCCTTTTTCTTGCTCCCACTAGATAAACTTCCTTAGGAGAAGGAACCCACAGCATTCCGTCTCCTCACTCTGGTGGATCAAGTAGCTGTGACCAGGAGAAGATGGTCCTACAAATAACCTGCTCCCAAGCCACGTGGGGCTTTAAAGGTGACAACCAGCACTTTGAATTAGAGCCAGAAGCAAATTGGCAGCCAAGAGAGAGAGAGAGGACACATGTGCCTTGGATAGTACAGTGGTCTAAAGCCCTGTTATTAACATCAGCTGCCTGCAATTATTGCAGGTTCGAATCTCACCAAGGCTCAAGGTTGACTCAGCCTTCCATCCTTTCTAAGGTAGGTAAATTGAGGACCCAGTTTGTGGGGGCAATAAGCTGACTTTGTAAATATACAAAAGTATGAAGGCTATTGCTTAGCGCATTGTAAGCCGCCCTGAGTCTCCGGAGAAGGGTGGCATATAAATCAATTTTTTTAAAAAATGTGCACATCTAGGCCACCACAAAACCATGTCGGCCACTGAATTTTGAACCAACGGAAGCTTCCCCATACTTTTCAAGGGCAGCTCCATGTACACTGCATTGCAAGACGCGAGATGACTAGGATGTGACTGACTGTGAGCAGAAATTGTTGGTTCAGGAAAGGGCATAAATGATATGCAACAAAGGCCCTCGTGTCCATGACTGCCACCTGCTCTTCAAGCAGGAGCTGTGAGACCAGGAGAACCCCCGGATTACGCACTGGGTCTCTCTGGGGCTGTGCCAACCCATCCAAGACCAAAGATGGCAATTCTCCAGAGCCATCCCATCATACCAGGGTTCAGTTTCAGCCCATTGCTCCCCATCCAGCCCTTAACTGCCTCCAAGCACTGTGAGAGGGAAGTCACAGAACCATGGGCTGAGATACAGAGCTGGGTGTCATCAGCATGTTGATGATATCTCAGCCCATGGTGACGGATGAACTCACCCAGCGGCTTCACGTAGATATTAAACAAAAGTGGAGGAAGTACTGAGCAGTGGACGGGGGCCAGACCTCTCGCTTCCAATCAACACTGACTGAGAGCGGCCACAGAGGAAGTGAAGCAGGATAACACAAAGCCCCATTCCATTTCAGAAGGATACTGATGGTATCGAAGGCTGCCGAGAGGTCAAGCAGAGCCAGGAGGGATGCACTGCCCCATCCTGCTCCCCCCAGAGATCATCCAAAAGCACAACCAATGCGGTTTCTGTCCTGAATCCTGGCTGGTCTAGATAATCCATTTTATCCAGAAATCTTTTTATATGAATTCTTTCAAAGCATAGCTTTTTCAAAGTAGTTACAAGACAGTAAGGTTATTATTTAAATTTTAAACTAAAAACAATATATATATATATATACATATACATGTAGAAAATATTATTGAAAAAAAGCTTTTGTTCTTTCCAAGTAAGTTCTGTTTCGAACAGATATGTTAGTAAGAAGATGAAGAGTATTTTAGCTGTAAATATTAAGAAACCTAGTTTAATTTAACTGTGCTTTGAAATATATTATTCATGCTTTATTGAGACTTCACTAAAAAAAAAAGTTATCCTTAAAAATACCCCACAATAAATATCAATAAGTATCACTGCCTAGTAGGAAAAATGAATAAATAATTATTGTCTCATATCTGGGCAGAGCAAATGTTGTTTTGGAATGTTCTATTGAACAAATATTTATGAGTTTAAAAGCTCTCAATAAATTTGAGAGTTTTTAGGATCCCTTTTCATCTGCTGGACACCCATCCACCCACCCCAAAATCTAACTGTCAACAAAGCCAATGCAAAAAGCTTGGAGAATAGAGGTAAGAGCTCAAAGTCATCTCTTGATGCAGCTCAAAAGAAAGCATGAAAGTACTTAAACGCACATGCAGAGCTTACCTTTTGCAGGCAGATTTTTCTGTTAATAGCTCTGGAGACACGTACTGTGCTGTCCCTACGAAGGAGTTTGCTCGTGCTGAAAGAAGAAATACAGAAGTAAGGGAGGGTGCTTCTCAAGGCAGTGCGACTATTTCAGGGAATGAAAGATAAATGACACACACCTTGTTTACTATCTGCAGACAATATTTTTGCTGTCCCAAAGTCTGTAATCTGAATATGCATCTCTCCATTTAACAAGATGTTCTCTGGCTTCAGGTCCCTAAAAAAAGCAAAATGGTTACATGAACGGATCATCTCTTCCTCCCCGAAGAAATGTTTAGCTCCACACGCAATGCCCAGCGTTGAAAGTGATATCAAAAAAAAGTGCTCTATACTGTTGCAGTAGCATTAGGAAGATCACATTAGTAAGACGCAAACCAGAAAAGATTTAGTAGGCACTGAGGGCCTAGGGCTCAGATGCTTTTAACAGTAAATTCCATTTTAAAAACTCTTACTGCAGGATAAAAAGAAACCAACACTCAAAAAAGGTACAGCTGTATATGTTTTGAAAATGACTTGAAGTATTATTTATTTATGACATGAAAAACATGTTGCTGCTTTAAAGAATCCTCTCATTAAACATAATGCAACCTTTCTTCTTGTTTTGTTTGTGCCTTCTAGGCAGTGTTGCCTCCTGGTGGCTGCCTGGACTCCTAGTCCCCGCAGTTTTCCTAGCAAAGGGTTTCAGATGTGGCTTGCCATTGCCTCCTTCCTAGGGCTGAGGAGCAGTGATTGGCCTGAGGTCACCCAGCTAACTTTTGTGTCTAAAGCAGGATTAGAACTCCTGATCTAGTCTGATGGCTAAATCATACCACTAAACTGGCTTCTTAATGCAATTTTAGCAGCTTCAAATTGAGGAGGAAGCCCCAGTCTCGAATTAGTAAGATAAAGGATGCCAATGGATACATATGATTCAACTAACTCAAAGATCAAACAAAATTGGAAAGAGATACTGAAATTCAATACAGTCAACAGCTAAGATACCTGACAAAATATTCTTGTAAGGTTCTACTTACAAGAACCTTGATTACAAGATTGACATGGTATTCAAACTATGTAACACAAAGACCTTCATGAAAGATTTCTGAGACTTAAAAAAGTTTTAAATTATTGCAAGTTCTCTCAGCTGAAGACAAGCAAATCCTGGAATACATTTCAAGTAACACTGTACTTCTCAATGCAGTTCACAAACAAGAGAAATGTGCATTTGTGCCACTAGGGGGCGCTGCAGGGAAAAGGCTTGTGTACCTCTGGACAGTTGAGTAATGGATGGTTTACAGTAGAGGAGTGTTTCTGTCCTCCTCTCAGGCCTTAACTGACAGATAAGAGGTAAGTCTGCCTCACAAATTAGTTTCTCTTTTGTAACCCTTAAATGGTTCCTATTAATGTTCTCCACCATCACAGCACCTATATAGTTCACCTATAGTTCAGTCAGTGATTTGATTTTTCTTTTCCTCCTCTCAGTAAAATGGTGAGACCAACTTCTAGAGTTTGGAAACATTTCCACGGTGCAACTTTTGCTGAGAGCAAAGCTGCAGTTTGCAAATATTGTGAGAAGAAATATTCTTTTCCAAATGCTACAAGGATGACAAAACACATCCTTGCATTCTAGAGATGCCCTAAAGACATTAAAAAATAATTTATGGAATTAAATGATGGGAACCAGAATGAAAGTGCAAGTAGCTTTTCCTTCCAGAATTCTAATTCCAGAAACACTTTTTCTGTTGCTTCTGGATGATCACAAAGTGTTTTTTCACCAGCAGCATCTTCAAGTAAGGAAGTGTTACAAACCACTGCCTCATCAAAATACAAGAAAAATGCACAGAATAAAGTAGTGACACTGAAGCTCCGTTGGGGTGGAGCGATCTCTTTTGAAAGTTTGCTAAACAATAAAGCTCTTCAAACACAGAAATAATTGAGGATCTTAGAATTCCCAGAAATATAAGGAAGACTGTGCTTGATGAGGACATGTTTCAGGTTCGGCTGCAGAACTCCCAACAGATTTTAACACCCATTTTTTCAGCAATCCATGCATCTGAATCAGACACTGCCCTTTTGTCAGAAATTCCTAACCATGTGGCTATGATAAAAACATCTGTTTTTGAAAACCTAAGTGCATCTCTGCTGAAAAAAGTAAAGTGAAAGGTTTTATTAAGAAACAGGGAGAATTTTGTTGCCATCCAATACATGCTACTGCAAATCTACTGGATCCAAGATTCAAAGGCAACAGTGTGAGTGATGGGAATGCAGCTGCTGCATTTTGACTAGATTACGAAACAAGCTCCGCACTTAGGACTTGATGTTGGAAAAGTACTTTGAAATGTTGCGGAAGATAGAACATCTTCAGGGATTTGGGCCAGGAATTCATTCTGGGATCCTGCAAAATATATCCCTCCTGCAACATGGTGGCAAAGTCTCTGCACCACACAATCTCTGACACCTCACTTACTGCAGATTCCTGCATCTTCTGCTGTATGTGGAAGAATCTGGTCTATGTTTGATAATATTCATACCAAATCAAGGAACAAACTGATCTGTGAAAGGGTAGAAAAGTTTGTTTCAATCTGTGCAAACCTAAAAGTTTTTAGAACTCCATGAGAAAAATGACAACAAGGAAGAGGAAAAGAAACAGAAGATGATAGCAGAAGATCAGAAAATGAGTTAGAATAAACTGCATGTATATGTTATGCCTTCTTCTGTTTCTTTTTTTTAAAAACACCATTCAAAAGGTAAAACTTCTATGGAGCTTAAATATTGAGGTAGACCATAACTTTATTTGCTATTGATGCTTAAGGGGCAACTCTGATTATTATTTTTTATGTTGATGGTTTCTTGCTTTGTTTTTTTTTTGTTGTTGTTGTTGTTGTTGCCTTTGAGGGAAAAGGGGGTGGTTACTTGTTTTATTGCAACCATAATACCTTTATGCTTTTGCATTTCACGCAATCTGTAAAACTACTCCACACTGAACTTTTTTTTCAATTTTCCCAAGATTTCTATTTTTTCCAGAAAAAAAAAACAGGGAAAAAACAGGGTTTTTTCTCATGGCTTCAAAATTTTCAGAAATTTTACATCTCTATTCTGGAGTCCTTGGGGCTCTGAGCTTGGTTGTTTTCTTGCAGACATTTCATTACCCAAACTAGGATTGTCAGTGCTAGTGCTAATTTCTGGATGGTCTTCAAGGGCAGCTCCATGTCAAGAAAGTTGCAGTGATCTATCTAGGAGTGCCACTGAATCATAGCTTCATAAAGTTCATGTGTCTTACAGAAATACACAAAATTTGAATTAACCTCAGTTTTTTTTTATTGTTTCATTTATTTCATAGACAAAGTCATCCATCGGAGAATTTGGGGAACAGGGAAGTTATTAGGAGATGGCAGAAAAGGGAGGGAGGGAGGGAGGGAGGAAGGAAGGGATTCACAAGAAAAAGTTAAGACAAAAAACCTGAACTGTGAATGTGGCCAACGAGCTATGTGTCCTTGTCTATCATTTCATTTGCAATGTTTGAACAAGCTCTGTAATTCAGGGCAGAGCTAGCTCCCCAGAGGACTAAGGATGCAGGGATAAACCCAGCATCCTGCAAGTTCCATATTGACTGCAGCCACACAAGCACTCTGGGCATGGGACAAATAAAAGTGAGACAAACACTTTAAGTACATGTTTCCTTTCTTGTAGTGGGCAAGCAGAAAAGGCCAAAGAGATCAGTCTTCAAGAAAGCCAAGACAATGCAGAGACCCTTCCAATATTTTTGCCCCACTCAGCTTCAAAAGCATGGATGGGTCTGTTGGCAAAGGTGATGCTGAACCGGAAGAGAAAGTTCAAAGCCTCAACCAGCAGCGGCTGGGAAGGTGGCTCCCAAAAGCCTTTTGCTTATACAGTCACGACAGACAAGTGAATCAGGAGGTGCATCAATTCAAAATACATTACCTATGGATAATTCCCTTTCCGTGCAAGTACTCTAATGCAGCCACAATTTCAGCAGTATAAAACCTCGTACATGTCTCATCAAATGAACCAATCTTTCGGATGTATTTTAGAAGCTCTCCATTTTTAGCATAACTGAGACCAAAATCTGAACGCCAAGTTAAGAATTATTTCTACTGGGAGATCTAGACAACACAAGCATGTATTTGGAGACAAGGCTAAAGAGAAAGCCATGAGATTGGAAAGAGGACGCCCCAGGGGGCACAACTGGTAGAGAGGAAATATTTTTTCCTCTCTATCAAAAGTCTTTAAGGCTCTTTCCTTGAGTTAGGTTTCTAAACTAGGTATTAATTAGAGCTACTCCTCGATTTAGGACCATAACTGGGCCCTGAATTTCCATTGTAAGTCATTGAAGTCATAAGTAAAGTCAGATCCAAATTTTAGGACAATTTTTACAGTGGTTGTTAAGCAAATTATGTAATCGTTAAGAAAATCATGTGGTCACTAAGCAAACCCAGCTTCCCCAATGGGCATTTTTTCATGGAAATCAGCAAAAAGGGTCACAAATGCAATCATGCGACCATAGAAGGCTGCAACCAGTTATAAATATGAGCTGCTTGCCTGGCAGTTGAATTGCAATCCCATGACTATGGGTTGATTTGACAGTTTGTAAGTCACTATTTCCAAGGCTTTTGTAACTCTGAACCATGGTTACACGGTCATGTGTTGAACTATATATGAAGCAGATATTTTAATTTTTTTATATTCTCCATGACAGAACCAGTGCTCTCCGTTTTCTGCAACTCAGTCAGAGGTGACTCCGAAATTTTAGGATGCCCATCCTGCCCTTGAAACCATCAAGATGATGATGAGATTCAGCATTCAGTGCACACACTTGGAATTCCAGTTCAGTTTCAACCACAGACACCCTTCCATTTTTGTCCACAATTTTTACTGCCAAGTCAAACACAGAAAAGGATACAGAGCTTTTCTTCATCTTGAAATGTGAAGTAGAGCTTCACAAAGAAAGGGTGATCCAGGCGGGACATCACATCTCTCTCCCTGGTCACGTAGGGGACCTTATTCTCTTTAATGATATGACGCTTCTCTAGAATTTTAACTTTTAAACAACAGACAAATTACTAGACATTTGGACCTCGATCAATGAACCCCCCTCTCTCTCTGCTTTGACCAAGCACAATAATCACACCTTATAGCAATAGCAGATGTGACTTACAGCAGGGGTCTCCAACCTTGGCCACTTTAAGCCTGGGGGACTTCAACTCCCAGAATTCCCCAGCCAGCTTTGCTGGGGAATTCTGGGAGTTGAAGTCCACCAGGTTTAAAGTGGCCAAGCTTGGAGACCCCTGACTTAGAGGATCATCAACAAACTACAACCCAAGAAGCAAGTGATACTCACTGGCATATTCTCGGGAAGTGGTCAATTCTCTGGCCAGGACAACCTGTTTTTAAGGGAAAGAGAAACCCGGTTAAATTCGGAGCATGTGACAAGCACTTGCTGGCAAGACTGGCGTATACATTCTTGTAGAGCCAGGTGTTCTCTATCTGGAGGCTGTCATAATCAGGGCCAACAAAAGGGTTAAGCACACAAAGGCCTTGCTGAAGTTTGCTTGGTGCGGTTTAGCATCTAGAGGGCATCAGTAGTGCAAGCCTGACATGCCATGCTTACAAAATGAGTACGGAAACGTATCAGGTTATTTCAGCCAGCTGCTCCCCATTGCGAGTCCTACCCAGACTGCTCAGCCAGTCTTACCAGGTGTTTCTTAGAGTGTTTTGCATGCTCAGAGAGACAAGATCCACAATCTTATAGGGATTTGTGGCAATTAGGTGTCCGAAGAAAATGCAACGCTTTGGAAAGACTGTGGTGAAGATCAGGCACTCAATGACCTAAGTAGACTTGTCACCAAGCGCAAAGGCCAGGAGAAAAGCAGCGACAGCAGCAGCAGCACACCTGATCTGGCCCTTTGCCTTAGCACTGACAAGCAGCTGCCGCAGATACTCACTGTGGAAAAAGATCCTTCCCCGAGAATCTTCCCAAACTTAAAGTCCTCTGGGCGTTTCTTTCGAGGCTGTGGAGGTTGTTGCAAGGTGCTCTCCATATTCAGTTCCTGTCTGCTGCCACAGGCAGCAGCAACAGGTTGAAGGCTGGAATCCACCTGGTTCCTCACCATTGATGGAGATGAGCAGGAACATAAGACCACACTGGACTGGATAGGAACAGCATCATACTGCAAAGTAGAAAGCACACTCAATGTTGTGACTCTTAATCGATCAACCGTCACAAGACAAAAATGGCCAGATCACGAAACGCGGCCTATAAGAAACCTTGCAGGCGCTGGCTGTCATTTCGCACAAGCTCCCATGGCCTAAATGGCAACAGCTCAAGTCAGAGGCGATCTCATAGCATCCTGCCTAGTTTTGGACCATGAAATGTCCTTCTCTTGCTTAGGGTTCAAGTCGGGCACCCAGTATCCTCCCTCTTCTTCCTCCCTTTCTTTCATTCTCTGCCAATGGAAACTCTGCTTTCTATAGGATACTGAGCAGGCTCGGTCCTCTGTGTTGACCAGACAGTTTGTGTTGGACCAGACCAGAAACTCAGTGTTTCGCTTTTCAGCAGTCATACTTGAGTCCCAACCCTGCCTATTCTGAGCCTCTACATTTCCTGCTAAAAGGAGTTATCGGCTAAAAGATTCTGCCACACCAACAGCTGAGGGTGCTGGACAGTTTGGCTGACCACAAGAGGCTTCCAAGGCATGGAATTGCAAACTCAAGTAGCAGCAGCAGCAGCAGCAGCAGTAGGAGGGAAGGACCAAAGACTCTGCAGTCATGACGGGCAGGACTAAACCCCATTCAATATGGAAGCCAGAGTTTAGCAAGAGAACATGGGGATCATTTGTGCTATTTTACATCCAGCGGCCAGGTGTGGCCTTGAACATTTTTAACAACGGATGGCATCCAAAATGGTAAGAGTGTCAAAGGGATGCAAAGTAGCTCTCTAAAGGAGGCTGCCTAGCCTAAACTATATGACCATTCAGACGGTCCATTTCAGGGAAACCGAGCAGTTATGCCAGTGGCAGTTAATGCTTCAAACAATTGGACAGGCATTGACAAATTACTTAAAAACCACAGAAGAAATATCAACAGGAAATGCATGACATAGGGATACAGGGAGGGAAAGAAAAGGTAAAATAAGTTATAAAGGGCAAAGTTTCCTTTTTAAAACAATGGAACCTTGCACAAATGAAAAAAGAAATACAGACACCTCCCACAAATGCAAGCTTAAAGATTAGGCCAAACCAAGATACTCTGTTAGCTTCCCTACTCCAGGGGAATGATGGGAAAGTAGAATTGCCAAGCGGAGGAGCCCACTTGGGTTGCCCCACACCTCTTGGACCCCATTTCCTTTTGCCTCAAGGAGACAGCCAGGGATGGTGACCACAGGCAGCTTGTATGTGTTCCCAAGGAAAGAACCCTTCAGACGTAGTTGGGCCCCCTAACTGGGCCTTATCTTAGCTGCCTCGGGCCGACTTGACTTCCTCTCTTCCAATGGCTTCTACCTTTATCTCCGCTCCTGTGGGTTATTTTCTTAATATCTAGGAATTCAATTTTACTTACTTGATTTATATAGCCACCCGTCTCACTTTTACATCATTCCAGGCAAATTATAATAAAAGAAAAACACAATATACTCCAAAAAGCAGTGGGGCATAATCTAACCTATCATGTAGTATTTGCTACTTCAATGGCATTAACAGGCTCATATGAAGGAAGGATTTCTTCCTGAATATTAAAGCAGCTTCTTTCAATTTATCTGATTAAAGAAATGAGGGAGGAATAAACAGAGAAAAGAAGTGACATAAGAGCAGGGCTTCTGGGGTGGAAGGGCAGCCAAATCAATGGAGAAAATCATACAGAAATGGATTGGACTTTTTTCTTCCAATACTCTATTTACCACTGGAAAAGTTTTGTTTTTAGAAATATATTTTGTCATATAATTAATAGAATGTACAGAATTGGGTTCCTTGAATGGAATCAACATCCACTATTTAAAGATGCAAATCATGTAGACTCCTTATAGTGTGTGTGTGTGTGTGTGTGTAAGTCTGGGATGAGCTACAGATCAGGGCATTTGTTAGCTCCTCTCATGGCTCACTAATCTTGGAGATAAAAGCTCTAAGAAACACTTTAAATCATTTTATGCACTACAGTACTTTTAACAGTTTTGTTCTAGAATTCACTTCCATCCTAATCCTTTCATATTTCTCTTGCTTCCGTAAGAATGTCAAGATTTGCATAATGAATTATCTCTAGCCCCAGACTTTCCTCTGAAATCTTTAAGAGTTCAGTTATTTTTAATATCCGACTTACTGATCTGCCTTTCAACTGTTCACACATACTACTTTAGCATCTGGCTTGTCTCAGCTTGGGCATGCCATCCCGTTTTCCCAGCACAGAAACTATACAGGCAGCCTTCAAGTTACTTTGGACCAACATTTCTGTCTTTTAAGTGATGTGGTCATAAAACATCCTGAAGCAATTCTGGCATTCCTTATTGCTATAATTGGGACCTACCCCGATCCAAGCTATTCTGCACTTGATATCTCCTGGGCCTGAATCTTGGTTCTTCCATGGTGAGAGACGGCCCTCACTTTATAACTACCTATTTGCCCCCCCCCCCCCCGTACTTTTGCCCACCCTACACCCTGCCCTGAGGGATGGCAAGCAGCCTCAGAATAATGTGGCTCAGGGGCCTTTTGACTGCAAGTAGCCTTTGAGCTCCAGTGGTACCACAGCCGCCCTGGGAAGCCACAACCTGGCCCAGCTGCCAACACCCCAGGAAGCCTCAGTGCCCACCCCTGCCAGCTGCTACCCTGGCCGACCTTCACCGCCAGTCTGGCCCTTTGAGAGGCAGTTGCCAGCCACGGGAGCCCTTCCTTGCCAAGCCTCGCCATGTACGACCTTGGAAGGAAGCCATGTGTAGCCAGAGCTGCCTTGCAAAGGGCCAGTCCAGGCATGCTGGGTCAGCAGCGGCAACAGAGGCCATGGAGGGGGGGGGGAGAGGGGAAGAGCACAAAGCAGAGATAGGCAGATAGAGGGAACTGAAGTACCCCCAGGCAGACTCCCAAACCCTCAAATTTTGGTTATGTTGAGCAGGGCACAACAACAGCCATAACTTCAAGGACCAGATCCTTTGTTTAATGATGCTATAACTTTGAGTGGCCATTAAGCAAGGTCTACTTAGATAATTCACCTCCTTCAATTCCTTGTGCCTCAAAACTGACTGCAATGGCAGCACCTAGCTTTAGATTGTAATCTTTAAAAAAAAAGGGGGGGGGGAGGATTTCCAGAGACTCAGCATTTTGCTAGACCATCAAAATCAAAGAACATTTCCATGTAATCATCAGAAATCAAACAGATTATCTCTCCTCAAAATGACCTAACATGGTAAGTGAAGCCTGCTCTCACTTCAGTGCCCTAAGATTTTATGGAAGAGACATCCCTGGAGCTAGGCTCCTTGAAAACAGAGCCAGCTGGATGCCCTCATGGAGCTCCATTTGAAAAGCTGCTGGAACAAGAAGCCCCCAAGATTCCCCTCAAGGAATAACCACCCCCACTCAGGAATTCTCTCCAAACACGCCCAGCGCAGTTTGCTAAAAATGGCTGCTCCTCACTTCCAGAAGGACAAGCTACTACCCTCCCAGCTTGGTTGCCCAGAAAAAAGCCTGAATTGCTTCCTGTCCATGTGAAAGTTTTGTGAGCAGGACCTTCAGGGATTGGCCCCTTCTTTCAGCTGCCCATGAGCAGCAAGAGGGGCAAATCCAATCTTTGTTCCCTCCTGGGTTTGGTTGTGATTTGGGTCCTGGCAGAGATACCTATCAACTAGTATTTGACTAGTACTAAGTACTCAACTAGTACCGTACTAAGTGTTGTACTAAACCTGAAAGATATTACTCTCTACTGAATATAGTATATACATACATACATAAATACACACCAAAGCGCCTGAAATCAAGACAAGAAGCAATGGATGGAAACTAATCAAGGAGAGAAGCAATTTAGAACTAAGGAGAAATTTCGTCACAGAATAATTAACCAAAGGAAGTGCTTCCCTCCAGAAGTTGTGGGTGCTCCATAGTTGGAAGTTTTTAAGAAATGATTGGACAAACATTTGTCTGAAATGATTTCCTGCCTGAGTAGGGGGCTGGACTAGAAAACCTCCAAGGTCCCTTCCAACTCTGTTATTGTGTGTATGTGTCTCTCTGTGTGTGTGTGCACGCACACACGTGCATGCACGCACACACACGGTGGTAGCTTGGTACTCATTGTTAATTGGTTCCTGGAGTTGTGATGAATACCAAACAATTTTTCCTATAAAAAATAAAGTAGTGAGTCAGAAAGCAGCCGACAGTGACAAGATTTAGCTTGTAAGTCGAGTACCAAACAAACAATGAATACTGGGGCAAAATTTTTGTGTCAAAATTATTGTGTACCAAATACTTTTCTTTAATTCTTCTGTTGAATTGCCATATCTTTTTCTGATCACCTTCTTTTCTGGGCTTATACGTAACCTCTCAGAATTATTTACTATACTTCAGCAAACAGATTGCCTTTCCTGCCAAGACAAATCTAGAGAGCATGGAAACCATAAAAACAGCCCACAACCCTCATTATCTCGCAGAATCTGCAGCACTTTATGCAGACAAGCAGAAAGCACAACATTGACCTCAGCCCACAGGAAAGACTTCAGAATTTGACAGGTCTTGGATTTTCCAGAAGGGCAATCTGGCAAGTCTCACCGCCTCCATGCATAGCTGCTTTCTTCCCTGTCCCCACTGCAGTGGAATCACACTTGAAATAGAGCTTGGGTTCAGCCCTGCAGTGTAGGCCAGCTCATTCAGCCTCCTAATGCAGCTTCACAAAGTGTGTGAGCCAGAAGGCTCATAGAGGTGTCTGCATAGACCAAGATATAAAGGTGACCCCAACGCACATGGCTGCATACACAGGCCCTGGAGCCCAAAAACAGGAGAAAAACCTCTGGGAATCTAATACAGGAGAGCAATTAACCAAAGTTTGGGGGGTGGGAAGAACAGTTTCTCAAACACTCCAATTAGAGATCTGTCTCTTTCGTGCATGGAGGGAGGAGACCATGGCCAGAAGGCAACATGCCAATAGCTATTTATAATAGCCCCAAATAGCCTGACCAGGGACGGGGCTTTCGGCACCTTCCCACACCGAGATAGTTAATTGAAGCCTTGCTTTCCATTTTTGCCTGGCAAAATCTGGTTTAGTCTGCTCTCAATGAAAGCTTCTTCCTCAAAATGCAGCCACGTTGTTTCTAGAGGATTTTCTTCTAAACTGGCTCAGACTGAACAACTGGATTTACTTGGATCTTAGGAATTTATTTCAAAAAACCTACCTGATTCAGAGCCACATATAATATAGGTATGACAGATACACCCCCCATTTGCTATTTAAGAAAAAGACAAACAACTTCAACTAAGTTGGCTCATTTAATCATTTAGACGACTATTGCCCATTACCAGAATGGGTTCCAGAAATTAGAAAGATCCACACGAGAGAGCTTTCTCCTCTCGATAACCAACTAGAAACGTCCCCAGGGATGTTGTGAAGTGCTCTGACAACTAAGTTACTATTCTTCTCTTCTTTTTCTGCAATTCAGTTGAGACCTTTGCTAGGTTAGAGTGGAGGTTTCTCAAATACATTTCTCTAGAAGTTACAAGAAAAAGTTATTGTGTACTAAATAAAATCAAGGTGAATATGTATATTTGTGTTTGATCCAAAATCATCTATGTCCGTCTTTGACTTAAAGTATACATTGCCCAATTAAAACAAACACTCAAAACAAGAATCGGCTGGGGACAAAAAAGCTTCCCAGAATAAACGTAATATTTTTTATAAATAAAGAAGCAACCTGAATTAACTCCTTAATGGGGAAACCAAAGGCAAAGGGGGACTTCTTTCCTTTGCATCATCGTTCCTTAACTCTGTGGCTCTCACTAAGTAAACGATGCCCAGAGCTACCAAAAGCTGGCCATTCCTAGCCTAGAATATTGTGCCTATAGCATCCTAGGTAGTTTTTGTAGCCAGATGCCAGGCAATGCTAAGATTTGTTTATTTAGGCTTCTATTGTCACTCGTCAGTCAGATTCTGGATGGCTTACAATTCCTACATTCAGAAATTCTGATTAAGGAAACATCAACATATAAGCCACTAAAGACAATAAAATAATACAAATCAGAAAGCCTAATTCCTCTTCCCCTGTCTGAACACCCAGGCAGCACTTACTTCCCTTGATACAATCACAATTCTATCCTACCTCAAAAAGCCCTGCAGAAGACCCAGGTGCCAGATATTAACGAGGAAGGGGCTGTCCTAATCTCCAGGCTGTTCCAGAGCAGGAACTGCCATCAGTGTGACTCCATCTTGGGATTCCTTATACTTCCTTATCAGCAAGGAGAGGTACATCACAGCTTCCCCCAAGCACCTCAACAGACAGACAGAATCCACCCAGGACAGTCATCTCAGAGACACTCAGGTCCTAAAAGGTTTTTTTTTGTAGAAAAAGCACTTTGAATTTCCCACGATATCCCACCAAAGTGATGTCAGATGACTACATTAAATTCATTACCACTCAAACCACTGCATTTTGAAACATCTGGAGTTTTCTAATAGCCTTCAAAGGATGCTCCACATAGGTCACATTGTCTAAACAGGCAGTGACATAGCATGAGTGTATGTCAAAAAGAAATTCCCATTCCAGGAAGGCCACTAGTGACCCTGAAGATGGCATTGTGCCAAGGTTCTCAAGCTCAAGGCCTTCCTTCCTTCCAGCCCTTCAAATATTGGAAGATAGTTATCATTTCACCACTAATCCTTCTCTTCGATAAATTAGACACATCTAATTCCCTTAATCTTTCATCATACAGTTTAGCCTCCTTCCTCTACCCTTTGGAAGACAAGTTGTCTGCTAGGTTTGTCAAGAACCTGTTTGATATCCCATTTGGTGCAGTTTGTCTCCCAGTTGATTTATATTTGGTTTTGTGTATTTCTATAGAGATGTAGTAGTTTCTTACACATAAGGCAACTCCACTTCCTTTTTTGGATAGATCTGTTTCTTTTGAACAATTTAAATCCTTCTAGCAGTACATTCTAGTTATGGGTTTCATCCCACCAGGTTTTGGTAATGACAAGTATCATATATACCCTCATGTATTAGAACTTCAAGTCCATCCTGTTTGTTCCTCATACTTTGAGCATTAATGTACAGGCATCTGAATCCTTTAAGACTGACTCTGCGTTTGCTTCCTACAATGTTTTACATCCAAGTTCTCCTTTCTTCTCATTATTTCTTATCTCATTGTTTGAGTGGTTATCTTAAAGTTTATGTCTGGAATTAGGTCCTAAAGACTGGTCTGCCTCCCCTTTCAATTAAAATAAAAGCCCTTCGGATATGCCAAGCCAGCTGTTTTACAAACATATTTCCCTTGATTTTTGTGAGGTGTAGCCATCCCCTGCCAGAAGCCCTTCATGTACATAATGTAGACCACAGTCTAGGAATCTAAAATTCTCTCAACAGCATCATCCCTTAAGCCGATTCTCCATTCCCTCAGTGGATGTTGACTTTCCGTTGGAAGTACAGATGAAAACACCACCTGTGCTCCTATCTCTTTGGCTTTCGTGTTCAGCTGCTCATAGTCTCTTGATATTTCAGGCTCGTTGTTGTATAATTCGTCTTCATATTAAAGAGAAGAGAGGGATAATAATCTATGGGCTTAATTATTTTAGTAAGCCTCTCAGCCACATCTTTGATCCTTGCTTCTGGGAGACAGCAGATAGATTGCCCAGTCTACAAATTGCTGGTTCCTTTCCTCTGAAAAGAGCGCCTTCTATCACCAACACATATTTTTTTTCTTTGGAGAAGTCTTGTCTTTTTTCCCTCTCACCGCTATACTTGACAATGTCCCTTCTCCAGGTGTCTGCATGCTTTCTTCCAGGTGGAGGATATGAAATTGATTGCTCAGCTCCAGTGGGGATGGATTGAACTGGACTGAACTGGACTGCAGGGGGATTCTCAGGGTTTTTTTTAATTTGAATTGTCAGTAGGCATGAATACATATATGGCACACATATATACATATCACAACTGGGTTAGTCTTTCTGTGACTATGTGCTTTTCCCATGACTATGCTATTTGCAAATGCTCTGAGTCGTTCCAAGGCAGGGTGCTTTATTTCTTTTAAAATTTGGTTTAATGAAGTTATATTTTTTAGCAGTATTTTCAACGAGGTATCCTTTGGTTTTCAGAATTGGTCTTTGTGGTTAATCTATATATATAAGTGAAAACCACTCATCCATTAATCACGAAATCTCCAGAACCGTAAAGCCTACAAACTTCAAATTTGCCAATGTTCCTCTTGGCTTCTAGGTACTCGCTAAGAAAGGATTTTTCAAAATGACCATCAGAGCATTAGTATTTCTCGTATTATTATAACATGCTCTGATGCTAATTAGTTAGACGTTCTACTCCCCCTCCCAATTTGAAAATAACTATGGAGAGAATGGGATAGCATAGGACAGGCTTCGGTGGGGCAAGCCTCATGGAGAGAAGGGGCTAGAAAGCCAGGGAGAGAAGGGGGTAGGAGAGGATCTATGGGGCCAAGCCTGAGGGAGGGAAGGGGATGGGAGAGGTTCTATGGGGCCAGCCTGAGGGAGAAAAGAGGATAGGAGAGGATCTATGGGGCCACCCTGAAGGGAAGAAGGGGAGAGGATAGGATCTATGGGGCCAGCCTTAGGGAGAGAAGGGGATAGAGAGGAGAGGCTTCTGTGGGGCTAGCCTGAGGGGGAGAACGGGAGAGGAGACGCCAATGGTAACTACTCATTAATTTTCAATCTCTAAGTGTCAATTTATCAAGCTCATCACATAGTTTTGTAGCGAACCACGGGTATCCAGCTAGTGTTGAAATAAGACTTAAATGTTAGTTTTTTGCTCCCTCTTGTGGCTAGTATTGAAGTAAACCTTAAATATACTGGTAACTCATCAAAGGCCAATCAGATTGCCTTCAAGGTGCAGTTGTAATCCAGAGAGGAATAGAACGAAAAAAAGTAACTCAGCACATTTATTGTAACAGAATCTATAAAAATGGTAAATTCTCAATTCCTCCCAGGCAAGGTTTTTTTTAGTAGGGTTTCTTAATTTTGTCTAATTTGGTGGCCTTTTGGTTCCGTCTTTATTTTAAAAATTTAAAAACCTTGAATATTTATACATTTTAATTTTTTATTTTTTTAAAAAAATTGAATTTATTTTGACAATAAATTGGACTATTTTTTAAAGTCTTTGGGTCCCTTTTTCTTTAAAAGACTTTAAAAATTCCAAAAATGGAAAAACCTGATTATTTTAAAAAAATAAAAATGTAACTAATTTTTTAAAAAATTGTATTTATGCAGATTTTTTTATTTTTTTAACAATCTTTGGATCCCTTCCTTTTTTGTTGTTGTTGTAAATTGCTCTTTTCTCCCATCTCGAGGTGTGGCTGGTGGTATTGATCACCTCTCCATTTCAGTTGTCCTCCTCTTCTTCTCTTAGGGGTCTCACTGATTTATTTCAGCTTTGTGTGCTGTGCCACCATATTTTGGCATCAACCCTTTTTGCTGCTCTGATGCTATCATCACCCTTCTCAGCCATAGCCCAGCATGTCCCACTGCTGCCCAACACCATTCCTTCTCCCTCTCCATGTCTCTCTCTTACCTTTGTTTCTTTAACTTTACTGTTTCTCCTTTTTGCTCCTCCTTCTGCGCTCGACACAAAAGCCGTTGCATCCGCTGCCGCCACAGGTTGCTTGCATAGTGTCACCCGCGGTCAGTTCTGATGCACCAATCTCACCCACTGTCAGTAGTGCCCGCTACTGCCTTAGTTCATTCATTTATTAACAAAATTATGAAATGTAGCCTGTCAAGCTTTTTGTCTATAAAAGGCTGTGTTATAACTGTGAGCTTAGATGATATTCTTCAACTCATAAACTGACTGCAAACCGTTAATTCCTGAGGACTTCTCGCAAGAAGCAGCTGTCTGGAGTGCATGTGGGCAATCTCACAATCTCTCCAGAGAGATTTTATCATCTAGGATCCAGGATCCAGCTGCTGAGCACCATAAATGCCATCTCCATCTGAAACGCCATTCCACTTTAACAGGGACATCTAACTCACAATGGTGTTCCTTGAAAGTTAGGTTTGTAAATTCACTTTCTAATCACTTTCAAAAATTATCTATTTGATAACTAATAATACAATTTAATAATTATCTATTTAATAATCTTAACACTATTAGAGATCTGCAAAATGACAATAGATACTTGAATATAACTTCATTCAAAAATAATTGAAAAATTAAGTATAAGTTAAGAATTTAAAGATTTGCAACAAATAGCGAAAAGCTAAATAAGATTTTAATCCAAGAAAGGTGTAAATTAAGGACTTTATAGGAGCAAAAGGACTTTTGCTACACAATTTTGGAAGTAATTATTAAATTAAATACCACTTTCATGAGAAATAAATTGTTTAGTTCATCTTAAGTCATATCAGAAACTTGAAGGGACTAAAATTTTGAAGCATCGAAGGAAAAATATAGGTTTGTTTGTTTATCAGCATCAAGACAAATGTTATCCTATTTGAAATATTTCAGAAGAAATCTGAAGAACTGGGACAGAAACTAGCAACTATAATGTCAGCAGTGATGTCTGTTTCTACAGATAAAATACATCCAAAAAGTGTCATATAGAAAAAAAAAGATAGATGGAAAACAGAATATTCTGGAAGACCTAGAGGATAAAGAACAGAAACAAACGTTATCTGACTGAGAAATAGTAGTCTATAAAGAAATTACTAAAATAGGTCGAAAACCAGAAGCGTCGTGGCGAGACTGGATGGAAAATAGTGGACTCTGATGAGCCTTGCAAAAATTCAGCCAGACAAACTGCTGTCGGGAGGTCTTCAGACCAGAACCGTCTTGTAGGGGCGGTGAAGAAGGAGAGGCACCTCGGACGACCAAAAGGAACAGGCAAGTTCCTTGAAGGATCGGAGGCAGCTCTCTGAACCAGCGGCGGGGGTGGCAGCCATTAAAAAGACCACTCTGAAGCTGGGGCAACCGGACTAAGATTTTGTGCAGGAGCAATGTATTGGTACCAGGTGAGCGATTGGCCAACTCCCAGGTAAAAAAAGGAATTTTTGAAAAATCGTAAAAGAGGTCCCGGCGTGGAAATAAGCAGCTAATTGGCACTTGGGAATTTTAATGGGGGGAGAAGTACAAGGAGGAAGTTAAAGGACTAAAGCCCAAAAAAGAAAACTTTATACCTGGACTTAAAATTGGACTTGGAGGAATTAAAATAATACAGGAAAAGGAAAACCCAGGGAAAGCACTCTTTAGTGAAGATTTGAATTATTTGTGACAGTTTTGATATTGGAAAGAAGAACAAAGAGGAAGCTAAAATATCAAAGCATAAGAAAGGAAATTTTATAATTGGATTTAAAACGGAATTTGGAGAAATTAAAAACAAAAAAAAGGAAAAGAAATTGAAGAGAAAGTACCGTATATACTCAAGTATAAGCCGAGTTTTTCAGCCCATTTTTCACCCTGAAAAACGCCCCCTCGGCTTATACGCGGGTCACAAAAAAAATGACTTTCCCTGCAAGCTAGGAAACAGCGGGAGAACGGGGTTTGCTTACCCCGCCCACTCCCAATCTATTGGGACTGCCTCCTGAGTTCCAGCTGATGGCTAGAGGGAAAAAAAACACTTTAAATTCTTGCGGCAGGGCTTCAAAGGCCCCCCCTACAGCTGATCAGGGTTAAAAAAAAAACAAATGAGAAGATCGGTGCCGGCTACAAAAAGGTGCCTTCTGCAAAGAGCACATTTTTTTAAAAAAGGTGCCTGCTGCAAAGAGCACATTTTTTTAAAAATGGTGCCTGCTGCAAAGAGCACATTTTTTTAAAAAAGGTGCCTTCTGCAAAGAGCACAATTTTTTTTTCTCCTGCTGAAACCCAAAGCGAAACTAAAACAGCTTGTTGGCTTTGCTGTTTGCTAAGGCAGATTTGATTTCTTTTTCCTCATCAAAAAAGGTTGGTGCAAACAATGGGAAATTTATGGCAAATGGCAAAAGAGGGGAGTTCAAGATTTTAAAACACAAAAGAAAAACAAGCTCTATTTAAATAGGGAATTGTAATAATTGAGATATTATTAATTGTATATTGTGTTGAAAGCAGAAATGGTTAAGTTGTGGTTTGGAAGAATATTGGGGGAAATTATTTGGTTTATTATTATTGGTAAATATAATTAATTGATTTGTAAGAAATTGGATTGCATGGAAATAATTGGAATATTCAATATTCAAAGAAAATACATTGTATGTTTGTATGTGTGTTTCTAATTATTGCTATTTATTCATATTTGTTCTCCTTTTATGCACATGGACTACTCAGAGGGCTCAAAAAGTTATTTTTGACTGGTCCTCGCACTTGTGACCAGTCCTTGAACTTACAACTGTCCTCACATTTTACGTTTTGGCCCTATCTTGTCACCATGCAAAATGCCCGTGCAGCATTCTTAAAACCATGTCACTCATTTCACAACTGCTTCTCTTCACCATGGTGACAAGATAGGGCAAAAACGTAAAATGTGAGGACAGTCGTAAGTTTGAGGACTGGTCACAGGTGTGAGGACCAGTCAAAAATTACTTTTTCAGCCCTCTGAGTAGTCCATATGCACAAAAGGACTACCCAGAGGGCTGAAAAAGGTGATTTCTGACAGGTCCTCGCACTTTTGATCGGTCTTTTTTTATTTTGAAATTTAACAGTAGCCGCTGCATTTCCCACCCTCGGCTTATACTCGAGTCAATAAGTTTTCCCACTTTTTGGGGGTAAAATTGGGGGGGGTCGGCTTATATTCGGGTCGGCTTATACTCAAGTATATATGGTATTTTTTTATGTGGATTTAAAACATTTTTGCAAACGTGTTACTTTGTTGTCTTGGGAATTATGGATTGGAGAGAGACATCTGCTGGTGGAAAGAAAGCACTACAACGATTATTTTGAAAATTGAAGGAACAGCAATGACCTTGACTACCTTGAGCAACTTTAAGGAGTATTTGTTTCTTTTTAAACAGCTGGGTCCTAACTTTGAAAGGAAGTGAAAAATAACAAAGCTTTAAACTTGGGGTGGACTAGATAAATATTTGAACTGGATATTACTTGGAAGTAAAACAAGAGACTACATGGACTTGAATTTTAATTAAATATAAATTAAAATATTAAAAAAATGAATTGAGAGTATGAATTGAGTATTGAATTGAGCATTGGGAGTATGAGGAATTAATGGAGATACTTAAAAATGTGCGTGAAACATTCAAGGGTAATAAAGAAGCAGAAGCCTGGTTAGAACACACAAAAAAGGAAAAAGAGAATATAATGAGAAGCAAGAATATAATGTTGAAGGGAAAATAATTGAAGATAAAAAGATAGATAATTACACTGAGATTGACAGTGACAAAAAAAGAATGGATGGGAGGAATATCCCAAAAAAGAAGGGAAGAGAAGGAAATGGGAAAAGACTGGGTAAAAACAGGGGGAGAATTATGAGAGTAACAGTCCTAAAAGTTAGAGAAAGGATGCAAGGGAAAAGATACAGTAAAGAGGAGGAGGAGGAGGAGGAGGAGGAGGAGGAGGAGGAGGAGGAGGAGGATAAGAGAATGGGACAAAGCAAGAAAAAAATTAAGAAGTGGAATTTTGGAGAGACCAAAAGAAAATGGTTAAAAGGGGAAGAATAATGGAGAGAAGGAAGGGAAATAGAGCCAGTAGTAGTTGTTTTAAGGGAATTGTGTTAATAGTAGAAATTGTATGTAAGAAGCAAACAAAATGAAGTATATTGTTTATTGTAAAATGGATCAAAGATGCAATATGAAATGTAATCTGGTTTAACTATGAAAATAACTGAAATTAAGATATAAAATTGAAATGTTATAGGTAAGAATTATTATTATTTTATTTATTATTTATTAATCATATTTCTATGCAGCCCACTCTCCGAGGACTCTGGGCGGCTTACGCCAAAGACAGTATACTAAATAGCATATTGCCCCCAACAATCTGGGTCCTCATTTTACCCACCTCAGAAGGATGGAAGGCTGAGTCAACCTTGAGCCGGTGAGATTTGATCCGCTGATCTGCTGAACAGTCAGATGAAGTAGCTGCAGTATTACACTCTAACCACTGCGCCACTTCGGCTCAAGTAAATATGATACATATTGTTTAATGTAAAATAGATTAGCAGATGAAATATGAAGTGGTAAATTGGCTTAATTATGAATAAATGGAAGCAAGAGACAAAATTAAAATGTTAAAAAGTGTGATGGGCATTTAGAAAAACATGTTGTAAATGATGAAATAAAATAATTAATTGATGTTAGAATAAAAAATTAGGAATTAAGGGAAGTAAGAAGTGGAAGGTTAATGAAATTAAAAGGTTACAACGTAAGAATGGAATAAGATGAAATACATTGTTAATAACCAAAAAATGTGATGGGGATTTTGAGAAACATATTCAATAAATGGAGAAAAAATCCGGGTTGCTCAGATAACATTTTGGAAAATATTGAATTGAAAATGAATACAACAATGGAGAGAGAAGGGAAAGAGGAGTAGAGGGATAGATAGGAGGGGAAAAGAGAGGAAGGAGAGGAACAGAAGAAAGGGAAAAGGAGAGGAAGAAAGGGAGGGAGGGAAACAAGAGGAGAGAAGGTTAGAAAGGGAGGAAGAAAGGAGGAGTGGGGGAAAGGAAGGGCAAGTAGCGAAGGGGAAGGAGAGGAGGAAAGAAGAAAGTAGAAAAGGATAAAAGAAAGGAGGGAAGGGAAAGAGAAGAGAAGGAGAAGAAGGATTGTTGTAAAATAAGAGAGATGGAATGGTGGAAGGGCAACCCCGAGTATACTTAAACTGGTTAGGATGAAGAATGAACTAATATGAAAGTTAAAAGAGAATATGTATGGATATTCAATGGATAAGATAATTAATTGAAATAAAGTTAAGAACGGACGTTGCTTACCTGAACGTCCCTTTTATCCTCGCTGGGAGGACATTCTGATGTCTCGGTAGTATCCTCTTCCATTGGCTGTGGCTGAGTGTCAATCTTCTCCCACCTAGCTGGCTACGCCCACCACCTCGGCTCTCTCCTCAGTCTTTTCATGAAGACGTCGTCATCTAGGCGAAGTCGTTCCGCAACCAACTCCGAGGTAACAGCTATGGAGGGAGACAAAGGGAGAACCTCACCCAAGCCAGGACAGGCGGAAGCCAAGGGTGGGACAGAATGTCCTCCCAGTGAGGATAAAAGGGATGTTCAGGTAAGCAACGTCCGTTTCCCTCCTCGCTGCTCGGACATTCTGATGTCTGGGACATACCCAAGCAGAGCAGACGGGAGGGACCGCCGCCTAATCCTGGCTCTGGTGGGAAATTACTGACTGTAAAACCCTTCTGCCAAAGGCAGCATCAGAGGACGCATAAGCGTCCAAACGATAATGGCGAACAAATGAGGAAAGGGAGGACCATGTAGCCGCCCAGCAAATGTCATCCACCGAGGCTTGTGTGGCCCAAGCAGCCGAGGTGGCGGCACTGCGTGTAGAGTGGGGCACAATCCCCCCGGGAACCGGCCTACCTTTCAACTCGTAGGCCTTCGAGATGCAGGCCTTAAGCCACCTCCCCACTGTAGCCGATGACACCTTCTGACCCAGGGAAGAAGGGAGAAAGGACACCAAAAGCGCTTCACTTTTGCGAAACGAAGCAGTCCGTTTGGTGTAGAGTTGCAAGGCCCTACGCACGTCCAGCGTGTGCCAGCGCCGCTCAGATGGATTTCGAGGGTCGGGGCAGAAATCAGGGAAAACAATTTCTTGGGCTCTATGGAATGGAGTATTAACTTTAGGAAGAAACACCGGGTCCAAACAAAGCACAACTCGGTTTTGGTGGAACATGCACAGATCACTCCGTACTGATAGAGCAGCATTCTCTGAAACACAGCGAGCCGACGTAATGGCCAGTAGGAAAGCCATCTTAAAAGTCAAATAGCGAAGACCAACCGAAGCCAAAGGCTCAAATGGAGAGTCCGTCAATTCCTGGAGTACGAGGGTAAGATCCCACGTAGGGAAACGACGAATCCGCGATGGACATAAGTTCGAAGCTCCCTGTAAAAGGACTGGACTCTTGGATCCTGAGATAAAGGCTGATGGCCGTCCGCATAGAGAACCGTAGCGAGAGCAATTACCTGACGTCGCAAGGTGGCCGGTGACAGACTCTTGGCGAAACCAGAATGAAGAAACTGGAGAACTTCCGGAACCGACACTGATGTTGGATCGACGTGATGCGAAACACACCAGCAGGCGAAGGCATTCCATGACGCATTATAAATATGGACGGTTGACGGGCACCAAGCAGCCTGAATGATGGAAATGACATCGGAAGTTAGGTGTCCCTTGATTAACCTTATCCTTTCAAGCGCCACACGGTCAACCGGAGCCATTCTGGTTCTGGGTGACGCACCGCGCCCTGGAACAGAGCGCCCTGAGCCGGTGGAATCTGCCACGGAGCCTCGACTGAGAGAGCTCTGAGATCCGCAAACCACTCCCGGCGAGGCCAGTACGGGGCCATAAGGATGAGGTCCGCCTCTTCCTTGATCAACTTCCTGATCACCTTGGGAAGGACCGGGATGGGCGGGAAGGTGTAAAGAAGTCCTCGCGGCCAAGGGGACCGCAGAGTGTCGTGAGCCTCCGCCTTCAAGGAAGGGAAGCGGGAGAAGAACTGGGGCAGTTGAGCATTGCAATCTGTGGTGAACAGATCGACCAGCGGGCGACCGAACCTGAGCGACAATGTTTGAAAGAGACGAGGGTCCAACTGCCACTCGGCCTGGTCCAAGACATCCCTGCTGAGCCAGTCCGCCTGTCAATTGATTGTGCCGGAGATGTGTTTGGCCTTCAGGGATAACATGTGGTTCTCCGCCCACAGCAGTAACCTCTCTGATTCTAGCATCAGGGACCAAGAATGGGTCCCTCCCTGCTTGTTGAGATGGGCCTTGGTGGCCATGTTGTCGGTCAATATGAGGACGTGCTGACGGACAACATGGTGTGAGAAGTGTAGAAGAGCTAGTCTGACTGCCCTCAGCTCTAACCAATTTATATTGTGGAGTCTTTCCGATACAGTCCAAACCCCTTGAGCTAGCTGGGAGCGAAGATGGGCCCCACATCCGTGGAGACTGGTATCTGTCGTTAGGACAACCCGATCCGGCTCCGAGAAGAGAGAACCGTGTCGGAGAGCAGGAGACAGCCACCAACGAAGAGCAAGCCTCACTGGGGCGGGAACCGTCACCTTGGCCAGAGATTCCGCCCGTCCTTGTCTCTGAAAGGGAAGAAGGAACCATTGTAGACGACGCAGGTGCAGGCGTGCCCAAGGGACTATGCTGATGCATGAAATCAGCTTGCCTAGAAGCTGAGACAGAAGGAGCAACGGTACCCTTTTCTGAACTAATACTTGGGAGATCAGTTGCCAGATGTCTGCTTGTCTGTCAGGAGAAAGACACACTAGGTATTGTTCTGAATCGATCAGGGCCCCCACGTGCAGGATACGCCTCGTGGGAGAGAGATGAGACTTCTCGAAGTTCAGAGTAAATCCATGGTTTTGCAACGTGCGAAGAACCAGATGTCTGTCGCGGGCCGCCTGGTTCGGTGACATCGATAAGATCAATATGTCGTCTAGGTAGCAAGCAAGATGAACTGGAACCTCTCGGAGCGATGCCGACAGCGCAGCCAGGATCTTTGTGAAGGTGCGCAGCGCAGATGAAAGGCCAAAGGGCATCGCCCGGTATTGAAAATGACTGTCCCCGAAGGCAAACCTCAAAAACTTTCCGCTGTCCAGCCGAATAGGGATGTGAAGGTACCCCTCCTTCAGGTCCACTGATTGCATAAGGTCCTTTGGGAGGATGCACCCCAACAAGGACTTGAGGGAGTGCACCCTGAAGCGACGATACTGGATATGTTGGTTTAGGCGTCGCAAGTTGAGGATTCCCCGGCAGCCGCCGGAGCTCTTCGGGACAAGGAACAGAGTTGAATAAAAGCCGGTCCCGACTTGGCCTGGAGGGACCTTCTCCACCGCCTCTATTTGAAGTAGATGTTGAATCTCGTGGCAGAGCAGGGCCAGTTTGGCAGGCTGGGCAGGCCATGGGCAAGCAATATACAGGTCCTTGGGAAGAGTGGTGAAGTCCAAGGCAAGGCCTTCGAAAACAGTACGAACAATCCAGGCATTGGAAGTGGTGGATTCCCACGCATGACCAAACACCTGGAGCTTGCCCCCGATTGGCAGGTAAGATGGAGAGTCACTTGCCCCGTCTGGAGTAACGAGAGGCAGATCCGCAGAAGGGACGACAGAAGGAAGACTGATGCCGGCCCCTGTCCCGAAAGGACGACTGGTCAGATGTAGCTCAATAGGAGAACTGAGTGGTCAGACGCGGAAATGAGGCCCCGCTGGAGCCATGGTCAGCACGAAAGGGCTGCCGCCCGTAAGATGAGTAATGACCCTCCTGACGTCTGGACAGGGTAGGCAAAACCTTCTTTTTGTCTCTGTTCTCGACCAACACAGAATCCAAAGAAGACCCAAACAAGGAAGAGCCCTTGTAAGGTGCAGCAGTGAGGCGCCATTTTGATTTGGAATCGGCCTTCCAATTCCGGAGCCATAAAAGACGCCTGGAAGCGACTGTCGATGCCAAGGCCCTAGAAGCGAACCTGGCAGTGTCCAAAGACGCCTCTGCTGAGTATTCTGCAGCGGCTACAAGCTTAGCCAAGTCTTGTTGCAGGCGGGCATCTTCTGGAGGAAGCCTGTCTCTCAATTGGCGAAGCCAAACCAATGAAGCACGGTTAAAGAATGAAGCTGAGGTGGACACCTTGATAGCCCAGGCAGCCGCCTGGTGGGTCTTGCGGAAGGCCATCTCCACCCTCTTGTCCTCGAACTTAAGGCCGTCCCCCGCTTCTCCCACTAGAATCGAAGACGAAGTCAGGCTGGCCACTGGATCGTCAACAGCCGGCAGCTGAAGAAGCGAGTCCAACTCCAGAGCAGAGCAATATAGTCTTTGGTCAAAAGAATTCGGACCAGACAGCGAAGTCGGGTGCTCCCAAGGCTTCTGGACTACTTGAGAGAACAATTCCGGACAAGGAATGAATTCGTGGTCAGGTGTATGTAGTCGAAATAAACCAGCACTAGGAGCAGGTTGAGACTGAGACGAAGACCGAGTCAAGGAAGAATCCATGTTCGTACCCACTTTGGCCTTGCGTAAAAGCGATTTAAACAGCGATGGTTTGAACAGGCCCAGAAAAGCAGGGGCTTCCTGTGCATCTTCTTCATCATCGGACAACGGGAAATCCTCCCACAACTCCTCCTCATGAACAGGTTCAGCCGCTAAACCACAAACGGGAGCAGAGGCATGCAGAGGGGAAGAAGGCATGCGACCATGAGCTGACATGGCACACTCTGGAGGTAACAGACAACTCGTCTGCTGCAGACCAGCCTGGAAAATACGGACCATCGCCTGTGACATCAGGGCGTTAAAATCCGGAAAATTACCTGCAAACCCGCCTTCATCAGCGCGGAGCCCCGCAGCAGTAGGCGTAAATGTCGCTTCAGGGACAGGTCTAGCCTGATGGGAAGCTTGACTGACCACACTGGCAGAACGTGATCTGACTGACAAATTAACAGGCAAGGTGGATGGGAAAATCTGCCCTTGCTGAGCAGAATGGGATGCCACCTGTATCACCTCGGGATATCCCCCTCCTGGGCAATCTCTTCCTGGGTCTGCAGGTCCTCCTCTTGAGAAACCTGATCCATAGCCATAAAGGCTTGCTTCTGAGCCTTGGAGAACTGCTTTTCTAGAGCATTGTGCCTCCTTAATGCCTCCTTGCCCTGGCCAGAAGGGACCTTGGATGCCTTAGGGGCCTTGGTCTTCTTCCCCCTGGTAGCCTTAGAGGCCTGGGTGGGAGGGGGAGAAGAAGGTTGATCCAAATCAGAGGACAATTCAGCCTCTGCCATTCTCGTGGGATTACGAAATTAATTAATTAAACAATGAATCAATTAATTTAGATATGTATATAATATTATTATTATTTTATTTATATATATATATATATATATAGTTGAACAATCAAATATGACAATTATCTAAAACTTATAGTATTAATATATACGCTATTTTTTTTTAATAATAACCCAATCAATTAATTTTAAGCATTAACCAATAAAAGGATCCCAATGGCAATTGATCAATATGGAATGAAATAAATGCAGTCAAAGTAACAACGAAAGGCCAAATGTAGAGTCACTTCCCTGAATGAAGTAGAGAGGAGGAAATCCCACAGGAACCAAGGCGGGATGTTAATAGACAGCGTACAGAACCCGCTGAGTTGCTAGCAACCTTGGAAACCAAAGCCCAGGATGCAGCCAGGCCCACAGTTGTAAATGGCGGCAATCTCAGGAAGATGAAAAAATGGCGGTTTGGCGCCAAGCTGCGCAGCCCCAGCCAGACGATACAAAGTGCCAACAGCTGGGCTGTGACGCTGCTGGAAATAGCGGACCTACAGCCGCCTCAAAAGCATGCCACCAGAAAGGATAATGCCAGCTGGCAATTCCTGCGCCGCAAAACAGCTGAGGAGGGCTGCGGCAATAAGTAGAAACGGCTCGCTGAGCCCAGCGAAGCCGCGGCGGCGCGTGGCAATGGCGGCAATCGACGGGAATTGGATTCAAGCCACAGCACGGCTGAGAGCCGCCCCCACTGCGTTCGGAGCCCCGAAACGCTTGCCGACACTCAAAACAGGCAGAACACAACTAATCCATGCCTCACAGCCCTCAGAAAGGAAAAGAAAGCTAAATCTAAAAAAATAAAACAAAAAAGGAAGCAAATAGAACGGACAAACTGACACTCAAGCCTTAACACAACGGCTGAGTGAAAAGACTGAAGAGAGAGCCGAGGTGGTGGGCGTAGCCAGCTAGGAGGGAGAAGACTGACATTCAGCCACAGCCAATGGAAGAGGATACTACCCAGACATCAGAATGTCTGAGCAGCGAGGAGGAAAAATTAGGATTTGAAGGGCGAATGGTGATTTAATAAGTATAGAAGGCATTAAGACAAGATAAAAAAGGGAAAAAGAATATTTTGGCAGAAATTGAAATATGTAAATTGTACTTGGATGTCACAAGTTGTATAACATATGATCCGGTCAATACTCTGTTCATAAAATATGTATGTGAAAGAAAAAAAATCAATAAAATTTGTTTTTTAAAAAAGCAGTTACTAAAATACTGGAGAAAAAACCCTGTGGCTTATAAGGCAGAACAGACAGTAAAAGTGGGAAATAGAAATGACCAGCCAAGAGAATGACCTGGAGAGTAACTATTTACTGGATCAAGACAAGAAATTTGCTAAAGCCTCCAAGAAGAAATACAAAGTTGGTTTATTTGATCAAGGTTAAATTAAGATCTGTTTCTATAAAACTCTGGGAATCCTTTGTGATGTTTGTTGACATCAGGGCTGAAATGTTAATGATTTATGGATTTGCATATAAGTAAGAGATTAGTTATGGGAAGAAAAGCTATTACATAAAACTTTACACAACGTGAATTATTTAAGCTTGTTTGTGCTTGTGATAAAGATCATAAGTCACCTACTTAAATGTTCCTTTTCTCTTTTTTATTTTTCCTCTTTCTTTTCTCTCACACTTTCTATTCTCTATTTTTCTTTTTTTCTCTGAGTTTAGTTTAGTTTATATTATCTTTTGTTAGAATCTTAAGGCTGGAAGGGACCTTAGACACGAAGCAGGAGTTCTTATAAAAATCCCAGACAGATGGTTCTCCAATCTTTCTTAAAACCCTCCAGCAGCAGAGCACAAGTCGGGAAGGCAAACTGTTCTATTTGATTAATGTCACTTCATTAATCTCACTGTCACAAAGTGATTTTTTTTGTTTAAAAAGCATGTGTTTTTTGTGTGTAAATTTATATTAGTTATACACAGGTGATTCTGGGCAGCTTACAATATTAAAAATCCATAATATAAAACCCCACCCCTCCCCCATGGCAATAATCACACAATCAAATGAATTACTTGATCGGCTCCATCTCCACTTATGGTCCCCAGGCCCACTGATAAAACCACATCAGGGTCTTTGGGAAAAGCAACAAAGGGGGGGGGAATAATCGTACCTTCTGGGAATTGATGTTCCTAGGAAAGGGGCAACCACTGAGAAGGCTCTTTTTTTATGGTCCCACATAGAGATGTGGACCAATAGATGGGACTGCAGCAAACTCTACCCTCCTGTCCTGGAAAGTTAGAGACAGGACTAAAGTTCTCCATCTGGGTGGGATCTAGCGATGGCCTCTTAAGAAGAGGCATAAAGACTGAGGCATCATACCCTCTCCTACAGAATCACTTATCACTGGCACTATATACGTGCCACAATAACCACTGGCACGTCACCACCAGGAGGCTTTAACCATGGATCTAAAACGACTGAGCTCAAATTCCCTAGGATCTTGTCCATTTCTTCAGGATCTACAGGGTCAAACCATTCCCAGGTAACTGAGCAAAGACCTACCTTGAGCATCTCCACTGGGCCAGTAACCATGCCAATGTCTAACTCTGAATGAATCCGAGTGACTTTCTCTGCCAGAAAATCAACCAATTCCTCAGCACACCCCTGCAGATGAACCTTCGAGTCCTAAAGGTAAAGATTCCCCTCGCACATATGTGCTAGTCATTCCTGGCTCTGGGGGGCGGTACTCATCTCCATTTCAAAGCTGAAGAGCCAGCATTGTCTGAAGACGTCTCCATGGTAATGTGGCCAGCATGACTAAATGCCAAAGGCGCACGGAACACTGTTCAAATCCTAGAAGTGATTATATATATTCACCAGTAAAACTCCAACAACAACACTAATAGCAATATATCCTTGTCACAGTTAGCTAATTGATCAATTGCAATAGTTCAAGTTCCATTCAGCAGAACAACAAAATTCTGTAGTGACCCTTCAGACTCAAGCCATATGCCACAATAAATGCACCAGCACATCCTCTTTTCCATCATCTTTCACCTAAGTGCAATGGGACACAATCAGTTTCTACTATTCTATTGGTTGTTAAAAAACACACAATAAAAGAACAATCATAATATTTGCTCAGAATGCTCAAGTTTTGGTCTGAACATGGAACACAGTATTTTGTTCTAGACTCAAAGCATGGTAGTTATTTCAAGTTCAGAACACTGAGAATGTTGAACTGCAGGTACATTGTATAATATGACATACCCTGATTAATAAGACACAAAGACTGTATTCACACAACATAGAATCACTGAAGATACGGGTCAAATGCAACCTTGGAGATCTTCTATGACCTCTGCCCAATCTAGGAATCCACTGCTATCCCTTTGACAGCCATCCAGCCTCTACTTAAACACCTGCTGCAAAAGTCCTACGTCACTGCTCAGAAGTTTTATTCTCAAGTTCTTATATCATCTTCTTCCTTTCCACTCGTGTTTGGCAGTGTCCTTCCTAAAATGCAGTGTCCATATGATAAACTTCTGGCAATGACTGAATTGTGTTAAAGGTGCTTACAGACCTCACAATAGGCCATGTGCTTGCAACACATGGGCAGACTTAACCATATTTTCAACAGGAAACTACGAGCGTCCCAGACCAAGCCAAATCCAAAAAGTCTAGGGAATTCCTGGAAGCTTAGCTGAGACAAATCAGCCCTTAACGTAGAGATAAATCATATTTACACAACATTCAAAAGAGGCAATTAAAAAAACTAAGAAGGAAACAAAAAGGCCAGAACACATCCTCTCCAGTAGTCTACACCCAGACAAACAGTGATTAACACCAGACAAACAATCAAGCAGAATACCTATCCTAATTAAGAAACTACAAAGGAGAATAACCACATCACCAACACTGGCAGGACAAGTGACTACATAGAAACAGGAAGCAAACCCCACACTCACTAGCAAGGATAATGTTACCTAGTTGGGTAATAAAATGTCTGCTACCAAATAACCTACTCATAGAGCACGATTCCACAATACACCAATTGCTCTCTCTAATATGGGATGGACCGGGAGCAAGTTTTGATAACTGCTTAAACTTGTCAGAACCAGAATTGCAGGGTGAAAGGGGACCTCTGTTTCTCCTGTTTTGCCAGGAATTCTCCACTCACCCTCAGAGCAGAGACAACCACCACAGAGTCCCTGGATGGACTGCAAATTATTTTTCTTTCTCACTGCTCTTGTGTCCCCCTCTCTTGATCTGCCTCTCTCACAGTCTAACTCCTTTACCTCCACCATCAGAATTGCAACCAAAAGCTGCAGGTTGCATCAGGAAACATAGAAGAGTTTATATTATTCCAATTCATGAGTTTAAAACACGGGAAGGAAAGGCACAACTTTGTACAGAGAGGCCCTTTTTCCTAAAGGCAATTACTAAGGCTGAAATATGCTTTGCATTTATGCTACAGCATAAATAAAGAGTTGGCACCCAGCTGAAGAGAAAGCAAGAAGAGGAACAGGTTGGCTCTATCTGTAGTGTTCTCTGGCAGGTCCTCTTCCCCTCTGGAACCGAAGCTCACACTGACAGCAGTTGGGGGTGGCAAGAGTCCAGCAGCTTTCCTCACCTCCTTTTCCCCAGAAAGAAGACAAGCAAGCAGACCTCCAATCTTCCCTTCCATTGAAATGGCATTTCGTCCAAGGGGATGAAAACAAGCCTGGTAGTGCTGGAGCATGTTTAAAAGTTATTAGCTCTCCAGCATAGCCTAGGGTTGGGGAGAGAGGCAGTTTTCCATTAGAGCCAATCTAGCCGGTCCATCCATAGTCCCTTCGCCACCAGGCGAAGCAGCAGCCCAGATATTGTTGCCTTGTCCAAATAGATATTGGCCTAATGCAAATCAGAACACGCTCAGGCCTGGAGAATGCACCTACCCATTATACTCCCTTCCTTTAGTGCTTGATCTCACTTGCTGAGGAGAGGGCCAACCCCTCAAAGAATGGGTTGTCAAGCAATGCAGAAATGCAATACAAAAAGGGGAACGAGGTGCCTTGAAAACTGCCATCCAGCATCCTCTAAAACTAATGTGTTAAGGGGAAACAAGTCCTTCACAACCCCATTGGCAAGTGGACAGTTGAGGGGTTCAAGAAAGAGATCAGAAGATCAAACATTGATCTCTTAATGGCTTGCAGAAAAGCTCCTAATCTCTATAGCAGCAATATACATAAAAAGATTGCTGAACACAAACAGCAGATCAATTCAACTGTCAATCTGATTTGCTAAAGGAATTGACTCTATACCCAGAGAACTTCTGGAAGACTGGAAAGATGAGAAGTATCATTAGGCCATTTGCAATAGCAAATGACAATCAATCTGGTTCCACAGTGGTAAGCAATATAACCTTCACAGGGTGCAATCACCCCATTCTGTTCCAGATGTTTCTGGTTTGCAGTATTAATTAAAGTGAACAAAAACTTCCGTAATACCTGTCAATACAAACCAATTTGCTGAGCCAGGGACTACCAGTCAATGGTAGAGACCAGGGGTGGGTTCTACTTACCTTTACTACCTGTTCGCAGCGGAGCCGCACAGAAGCATTTTGATGACATCAGGGTTTGTGGGCGGAGCCTCCCGCTGGTTTTACTATCGGTTTTATAGAACCAGTGTGACCCGGGGGCAACCCACCACTGGTAGAGACCATCTGTCATCTGCAACTCTATATCTGCCTGGTTTGGTTCTGCAACCCAACAAGACAGACACAGACTTCAGAGGATAATTAGAACTGCAGAAAAAACAATTGCTGTCAACCTGCTTTCCACTGAGGACCTGCATACTGCACTGTAAAAAGAGAGCTGAGAAAATATCTACAGACCCCTTGCATCCTGGACATAAACTGTTTCAACTCCTATCCTCAAACGGCGCTATAGAGCACTGCACACCAGAACAACTAGACACAAGAACAGTTTTTTCCCGAACGCCATCACTCTGTTAAACAAATAATTCCCTCAACACTGTCAAACTATTCACTAAGCCTGCACTATTAATCTTCTCATCATTCCCATCACCCATCTCCTCCCACTTATGACTGTATGACTGTAACCTTGTTGCTGGTATCCTTAAGATTTATATTGATATTGTTTCCTGACTGCTTATTTCTACCCTATGACTATCATTAAGTGTTGTACCTTATCTTGATGAACTTATCTTTTCTTTTATGTACACTGAGAGCATATGCACCTAAGTCAAATTCCTTGTGTGTCCAATCACACTTTGCCAATAAAAAATCCTCCCCTCCCGACATCTAGGCACAAGGAAGACAGAGCATTTGACATGGTGGAGAAGGAATCTTATGGCAGCAGAAGAATTTCTTGGATTTCAATAGGTCACACTAGATGAGGAGGGCCTGATAATGAAAGCCTGTCTCGGCAGGCCGCTTGGGCTTCATCACTCTGGACAAATGAAGTCACTCTTTCAGGCATCCTTATGTGTGCCATTCATGGCTCTCGTTTCCCCTCTGGCATTCTCTGTTTCCTTTCATGAGATTTAATACAGATTCACATGCACTGACAATAGCCCCTTTGGAATTAAACAGATTCCAATCAATAGTCCCTCTTGGAAACAGCTTTCCTAGTGAGGCTAACCTCAGCCATGAGTTGTCAAATTACTGGTAAGTGTTCCTATTGATAACAGAAGGTCTGGCCTCTCACCACAATAAGTTGATGTTAACGCCAGACCCTCGTTTCAGTCTTAAAGTTAACTCCAAGTCTCACAAGGCACAGGAGATGGCATTTTTAAATTTCTGTCGCATTCTTTACCATCCAAGACAACATAGCTGATATAAGCTAGATATATCCAGGAGCTTAAGAACTAAGTGCATCCATTGGGACAGGAACATGGAATGAACTAGGGAGATATGTAATGTCTTCCTCTATTAATAGATGGGTCAGGGAATGCATTTCAGTGACTAAAACTAAGCAATTATTTGGGAGAATTACTGTCTACTCAATCAAGGAAGGCCAGTCATCTGGGATTACCTGATACGACATTTGTACAGGAGCAAAGTGGTCAGAATTATTTTCTTCCATTAAACATGACTGGAAAAATACATGGGCATCTGCAAAGATGGCCTTCAGTTGCTCTATACTGACAAGTGTGCTGTAAACCCCAAATAATAATAAAATAATAAATTTAAATATAATAAAATTTCTTTTTTGCCAAAAACTTTCAGATAACAAAAAATGAAACCTGATTTTAAAATGACAATTTTGGACTTTCAAAATAGTCTAACCCCTGGAAAGTCTTCCCAAGAGTTGTTACTGTCACCTGCAGGAAATGCTTGTATTTTGTAATTATTGCTAAGCTATTATCTACTACAGCACTATCAATTGTACGAATACCTAGATTGAATTATTTTTCAGCTAAACATAATGCATGTAACTAAGGAGCTAGCCCTCACCAAATGACAAAAAGTTTAAGCCCTGCTTTCTAGCCAGAGGAAGCAGAGTTAACCCTTCCTTCTTGCCACACACACACACACACCCCTTCAGTGACACGATCATATGCCTAAGCAAAGACCAGTACAGAAACAATGGCTTCTGGCTTCCTAAGAATTACAGTACAGGTAGTCCTCGATTTACAACAGTTTGCTTAAAAACTGTTCAAAGTTACAACAGCACTGAAAAATGTGACATGACCGTTTTTCAGTTATGATCTTTGCAGCATGCCTATAATCATGTGATCAAAATTCAGATGCTTGCCAACAGGTTCATATTGATGACCGTTGCTGTGTCCCAGAGTCATGTGATTACCTTTTCTGACCTTCTGACAAGCAGTCAATGGGAAAGCCAGATTCACTTAACAACTGTGGCAAGTCATAAAATGGGGCAAAACTCACTTAACGAATGTCCCACTTAACACAAATTTTGGGCTCAATTGTGGTTGTAAGTCAAGGACTGCCTGTACTGTATTTAAAAAGCTTTCTGTCCCAAATGAAGGTGCTTAAAAATAATGCTCATGAAAAATCAGGAGTGATCACATTTATATCGAATAGACAACTGGTGACCTGGTTGGTCATCATTTCAGAGACATTTCTTTACTCATGCACTTGGCCCAACCCCTCCTTACTCCCCCACCACACTCCAGAGCACACCCTCAGCACCACAAAGTTGGGCTGTCATCAATCCCTGTTGGGTTATCATTTCCTTACCTAAACAGAATGATCCCGGATGGGGGGAAAGAGTAGGGGGAGCAGGAGGGATTTCTAACCAGGTCCCCCAATGACATTCCTTGCAAGAAATGACAGTAATGGGAAGAGGGTGACCGCAGCAGCAGTAAAGAGCCACAGCTTTGCCGAATTTCAATACCACAGGAGCCACAGCTCTAAACTTGTGAGTTTAGTTCAGACTCCTGGTAAGAGTCAATTGGACTGAGGGTGAGCTTCATCTCCCTCTGAACTTCCTTGCAGACGGCTGTCCTCTGAAGCACCCTTTTACCCTCCACTCGTGGTTCCAGTTCCCGGACTTCCAGGGGTTTTTTTAGAAAGAAGAGAGGCTGCAAACGCGAGACTTGCCTTCCCCGTCAAACGCCCCAACAAAACCTCTGATCCCACCCAGCACCTAGACTCGGGGCAGGGCAGCCGCTCTTGCGACTCTTGGGATGGAGCGAAACCCTTCTGAGCAGCCCCGGAAGACGACCCGGTTCCCGCCGAGGCCCCGTCCCCTCCCTTCCTGCCCGCAAGGCGCCGAGACCGGATCCCTCCGTCGCCCCGCCAGGAGCCGAGCAAGGCCGGGCGGCCGAGGGCCAAAGGCGGGGCCGATGCCAGGCGCCAGCAGGCCGAGACCCGCGGGGCAGGGCAAGGCAAGCAGAGCCGCGCGCCTAAGGCCGCCGCTCGGGACACAGGCGAGCCGACGGGCACCGCGCAGCTCTGCTCCGACCCATCCTGGCGGAAGCAGCTCCTCCACCGGCCGGGCCTTCGCTCCGCGCACCTCGGGCGGGGCCTGAAGAACAGCCGCCGGCCCCGCCGCCGCCACGCCGACCCGGCAGCCGGCGCCGTCGGTCGCTCCCGCGCGCGAGGGGCGTCCGGCCCCGCCGCCAGGCCTACCAGGGGGCTGCCAGCGCTGGCCATGGGCCCGCCGGCCCTCCGCCGCCTCCGCCGCGCCGCCACCAGGAGCGCGACCCAACGGGACGCCCGCGTCCTCCGCCAGTGACGTCAGCCACAACAATGCCCGCTTCCGCCCGGAGAGGCGGGACTTCCTCCCGCGCGCTTCCAGAGTGGCTGTCCCAAGGCACGGGAGCTCCGTTCGCCGCTCTCGCGAGACTCTCCCCGCCACCCCTCCCCCACGTATTGACGCAGCCGCCCTTCGCGGGGCCTGCTGGGTAGGAGGCCCGGATGTAAGGGGCCGGCCGAGGGGGCTTGCGGCGTTTTGGGTCTTTTCGGGGGAGCCCGGGCCGAGCGGAGGCGGCCGGTGTCCTGCTCGCGCAGCTGGCTCCCCAGCGGGCCGCGAGAGGAATCGCGGAGGAGGGAGCGTGGGAGGCCCAAGGGCCGCTTCCCCCCATTCATTCCGCGACTCCCCCTCCCCACAGGGTCTTGCCCTGTTTTGCTGCCCCCTGGTGGGCAACTGTGAGTCCTGCAGCGAAAGGAGCCCCTTGAGCCCCTTAAAAGCGAGCGCAAAGGGCGCTTCGGGATCCGCTCGGCCAGCGCTGAGCGCTGCTTCCCCGCTTCTGAACCGAGGCATGGAGGGCTAGTCCGCCTTAGGCTTTATTGTCTTCTCATAGCTTGACCCGCTTTGCAAACCCCATTTCACCCAGCCGGCTTCTAATGTAGCCTCCTGTCTGTGTCAGCCCAGGAAGTCCGTTCAGTCGGTAACTGCGTCCGCTGTCAGCTGCTGAACGGTAAAGACGCCACATTGTCTGGAAGTTACAATTGAAGCGTCAACTCGGCATAGTATGAAGGTTTTAGACTGAGACCTCTAGGGTGCTTGTCAGGTTCCCCCTCAAAACGCCACCATGCCTGAGGTTAGCTGCAAAAGGGATCGTCTGGTGACTTCTCAAAAAGAATCACGTAAGGTGCTATTTTACAACCAACATCCTGCCAAACTGATGTGCCCTGTCTACCACCTTCCTAGGTCTTCATGCTTGCTGGTAAAAAGCTGTTTTCAGGATCATTCGAAAGAACAGGGCCAGTCTACTCTCTGGCAGGATGATGGTATTCCACAAAGTAGAGAAGGTTCTCTTCCTTGCCCTAATAAAGGAGAAAATTCGTAGCTAAGGTTTGAAATGTGGGGTCCTTGGTGCTCTCTGAACTTGGTGGTTTTCTTGCAGATGTTTCATGACCTTAACTAGGTAACATCATCAGTGCTGGTAAGGAATGGCAGGGCAAGACAGTAGAATATAAACTGAGTAAACCCCACTCCTTACTAGCACTGATGATGTTATCCAGTTTGAGTAATGAAACATCTGAAGAAAAAAAAACCAAGCTGAGAGGGCACCAAGGACCCTCCTTGGCCCTGCCAGACAAGACTCCTTGGCTAGTGGGCGCCTCCTGCCAGCCCTGATTAAAAGGAGATGCAACTGGGGACAGGCCAGCCTCAGCCCATATGGGGCTTTGTAGGTCGCTGCCAGAATCTTGAATCATCAATGTGGCTGCTGCTGAAGCTCCTTCAACAGAAGGTGTAACATGCACAAAATTGTCAACACACGTAACAGCACATACAGCTGCATTTTGAACTAGTTGAAGCTTCCTAATATTCTTTTAAGGGCAGCCCTGTATAGAACACATTGCAGTAATCCATAGGAGAGGTGACTAAATATGAATGACAGCTTATTGCACCATTATAATTTAGAGGCACAGTGAACCTATCAACACTCTGAGGATAGGTTCACATTCTAAATTAGGGGAAAATTGGACAAAGTAGTTTACATTTGGTCTGTTAAGGGAAAACAGGCATAGTATTGCCAAGATATCCAAACCAGGCCATTGCCCTAAGCTATAATATAGTCTGTCTAGGGAACGTAATGTGTCCTATGCATGTTTTTAATCCAGTATTGCATCAACTCAGCCTGGGAGTCTCCAGCCTGAAAAAGGGTGTGAAGAGCTACAAATGGCCCTCTCCAACAGGAACTCTGCTTTAGGATCATTGTCAGAGTAAGCTATGAATTGTTGATCACCAACACTCTAATCTTGTTGGGGCTTGTCACATGTCCACACTTATCTGCTGGCCCTCCTGATCAGTTCCCCAATCTGAGAGACTGGTTTCCGTCACTTACGGAAATCAGGCAGGATATTAATTTGATGCAAGAGCCCAGTGTCTTTGGAGACCACCTTCTGTCTGCTGGGCAAAGGGCATCTTCCTTTCAGTGAAAAAAACTTGAGAAGAATATCTGCACCTTCCTGAGCAGTGACAGAAGAGCCAAGGGTAAGGAAGCGCCCTTATTGCTCCCAGTGGCTACTCTGTGCAGGCATCAGAAAGAAATACTGCTACTTGGCTCCCACCGCCACTCTTGGACTCGGTTAAAAGCCACACCTCTGCTTCCAACTGGTTTTAACTAGAGGCTTGTTTCCCAAGTCCCAGAAGTGGCTGCCCTGCTTCCCTTTTCCTCCCTCCCTCCCATGGTGTAGAGTCTGCTTGGGCGGGAGGTTGGACTAGATGACCTACAAGGTCCCTTTCAACTCTGTTAATCTGTATCTGTAACTTCCTGATTGGCTCCATCCACCCAGGCGTCTGTCCCCAGAATCTGCAGGAGGGGGATTCAATACTTGGTTTGGGGCTGAGTGAGTTTTCCCACTGAAAATCCCTTCCCAGCTAAGTCAGTGCCATGTCTGTGTTGCAGCCACCTTGCATTCCAGACATCCAGAGGCCATGGGAAAGGCCTCCTGTGGGACAGCTGCCTGCTTGATGCTCTGTGCTCAGTTTTTCCTTCTCTTGGCAATGGAGCAAACAGGTATGAGGTAGCAGCAAGAGCACTTGCTTATAATGGGTTCTGTGACCCCAAACTGATGATGAGCCAATGGAGATTGGTATCCAAATTTTCAGGGTCCAGGTGTGAGAATATTCCTCCCTCTCTCACCTCCACCCCTCCCGTCAATTTGGAGAAAAGCTGGGTGTAAAAGTGAACACCGCACATCTGTAGTTCCTGATGAGTGTAAAAGTACCTGCATTGCGGAAGGTGGGCTCTTCTTTTGACCAGAGCAGCAGTGCTGGAATAAAACAGCTGTATGACCCCTGCAGGCCTGAAAAGGCCCACCACCCAGTTCCAGAATCCACCTGCTCAGAAGCCCTTGAGCCGTCTCATTTTCTGGTCATGATGCGCTGTTACCATCTTCTCTGGGGTGGCTACTGATTTTAGATGCGATACCAAACAAGATGCCCATTGCTGGTCCAGGGAAGAGAAAACCGTGTCTTTTCTGCATACATCAGGTGGCCGCCTGAGGGCAGCTAAGGGATACAGACCAGTCTTCTTTTTTGCTGCCCTCGAATGGTTCTCTGGGTTTTGGCAGCCCAGGGATGGTATCGCTAAGCCTCCACTGTAAAGGGATGTGTGTGGGGGACAAGACCGGGCAGGGGGAGGTGGGGAGAACTGTAATCCTCAGTTGCTTTCCTCTCTCTCCCTCTTAGCAGAAGCTGCTAGCCGGGTGCAGTGTCTCAACAATTATGGTTTTCAGGGACGCAGACTGGACTGCCGATGGCACCGCAATCAGGCCTTGGAGGGAACTCTGTTCTACCTCAATTTCTCTGAGTAAGATCCAGGGTTTAGTGGAGGGAGGTGGCCTCTTGGACAGCAGGGTGGTCATTTCACTGCGTTGGTCTAATGTGGATTTGCCAGTAGAAGAAAATGCGCCCACCCATTCCAGCACATCTCCTTGGTCTTCTCAGGACCCTGGAGAAAATGGCAGCTGCCTCTGGCAAATGGTCCTCTTCCCACCCCATCCCGCCCCGCCCCACCCCAGACTATCTGCCAGGTACGCTTCAAAATCCCATCCTACCCAACTGTCCCTCCACTCCAAGTTGCAGGCCCTCCCAGTCAGAGGTGGGTTTCAGCAGGTTCTGACCAGTTCTGAGAACTGGTAGCGGAAATTTTGAATAGTTCAGAGAACCGGTAGTAAAAATTCTGCCTGGCCCCACCCCCATCTATTCTCTGCCTCCCAAGTCCCAGCTGATTGGGAGGAAATGGGGATTTTGCAGTATCCTTCCCCTGGAGTGGGGAGGGAATGGAGATTTTACAGTATCCTTCCCCTGCCACTCCCACCAAGCCATGCCACACCCACCAAGCCACACCTACAGAACAGGTAGCAAATTCTTTTGAAACCTACCACTGCTCCCTGTCCTTTAATTGGACAAGTGCCTAGAGTGGGAAAGGTCTGTCCTGCATGGCTGCTCTCATTTCCCTTCTCCCAGATCTTCCCAAGAAGCAGTATGGCCGATGAAGGGGACACCCCCACCCACCCATTCCCCCCACCCCCCGTTTCCTCTCCAACTTACATTCCAGCATGTTCTGCTCAGGGAGCTCCTTGGGCTTGTGAGCACAGTGAGGAAGTAGGGATGATTTCTGGGGGAGTCAATAAGGGAGCCTCCAAGCAGCACGGACTACAATGTCCATCCTTCCCTCTTGATCGATGTGACCTCTTTGGCCACGTTCAGTTCTATAAATCTGTGAAAACATTTTGGGGATTATCTACTTGTTTCATCCTGAGAACTGTTTCTCCTCCTCAGCCTAAAAGTGAGAAGTGACATCTACAAATATTGACTTTTCTGAAGAAAATCTCATGTGAACATCTGCATCGCCCCCACAAGCTCTCCAGAGGGAGAAAATGGGGAGGAGGGGCCCCCATTATCATTCGGGGCATCTGTTCCATGTGCAGCCCTAGCCACGTAGTCGGGCTGGCTGAGTCCGGAGAGGGACATGGCCTTGGGGCTGCCTCCCCCTTTCAGTGTCTTGTACAAACGGGGACAAAGTGTGCTGCCCACACCTGGACCAGAGGCAGAAGATGGGATCTGACAAATGTCAAATGAATGGGACAATTAGTTTTTGTGTTTGGGAAACTGTATTTCTCTAGAAACCCAAAGCCCAAAATTTCCTTTGCCCCTTTTCATTTTTTCCCAACCACATATTCAGGATCCGGACTTTTGAGACATCGAGCGCAGGGGTCACTTTCCCGGCCAAACCCTGGACTGCGTTCTGTTGCAGGGGAAAGCAGGAAGGGGACAGGCCACTTTTGTCGAAAGCCTGAAAGCAGGTGGTGCCCCCAGCAGAAGGGCAGCAACGCCTGGGTCTGCCAGCCCAGGGAGAGGCTGCCAGGCAGCACGGGCAATGCCTGGCTGGGGGGATCTTTATCTTCACCCAAGAGCAGCTCATAAAAACCTTTGCAGCAAACTTGCCAGCAGTTGCCTTCCCCAAGTAAAGTTTCTAGAGATCAGGATGTTCATGTTCAGAGGGGGTCTTCTCATGAAATGGAGCCTTGAATGCCCCCTTCGGTTGGCTGCCAGGCACTTCGGGCTGCCCCCTGCTTTGTGCCCTTCCATGAGCGGTGCTTAGGTGCAGACTGAAGCCGTGATGGCCTTTCTTCTTCCAGCACCCTTGGACTCTCCAGTGACCTCATCTGCCCTCTGTCTGCCTCCCCTGGCACCCTGGATCACTTCAACTGTTCCGTGCACAGCGAGGAAGGCGAGTTCACAGAAAATGATGAGTACAAAGTGGTTCTCCATGTCAGCTCCTTGGGAGAAAACCAGACCGATGTGATCTTTGTGAAGTATAAGCCCAGACTACACAGTGAGTGAACGTGAACCGGAGGGGGAGGCTGAGAGGCCTTCCTGGTGACCGCCGTGTTCTCTTGGCCTGCTCTGGCCTCTGCTCTTCTCCACCTCCGCGTAGAGTGGGGTCCTCAGGAAGACTGCTAGCGTCTTGGGGTTTTCAGGTGGAGCTCAGCAATGTGAGCCATTGCATTCCCGAATCATTTCTCCCTGCCCGTCTTCTTTCCAGTTCAGTGCGACCCACCCTTTGATCTACAGAGCAAATGCAGTGACAATACCTGCTGTGTCCGCTGGAAGAGGCCAAAGGCCTGTGAGGAGATTTCGGAGGACTGGCAATGGGAGCTGGCATTCAAGGCTGTTCAAGACCCCTGGGAGGTAGGAGAAGCCAAGGGAAGGCGGTGAGATGGGATCCTGGTGCTCCCCAAACCACCAGGTGTTACCTCAGATGATAAGGAGGAGAAAGAATGTTTTCGGGGCTGCCAGGCCTCCCCTTTGGTAAGGACTAGGCAACTCAGCAGAGGCAAATTTGTATCCATTTGCAAGTGGCTCAGGGCTCACTTGACTTGCCCTCCAGTATCCCTAAACCAATTTGCTGACGTGCAGTTCGCTGTTTTACAGTGCCACTTTCCCAACTGAAAAGTTCTGAAATGTGTTGGACTGTAATGCAATTTGGTCATTCCTTGTCATCACCTTCACAATGACAACAGTTGCAGCCCAGTACACATTGATGGCAGTAGTTCTCAGGTGCAGGACTGAGAGTGCAAAAACCTGCCTGAGGCCCAAAAGCTGGGTGACGTTGAGCCAGTCCCTTCCTAACGCCAGGAAGAGGGTAGCCAGGGCAACCCACTTCTGGAAATGATGCCAAGGGATTTAAATGATCCAGGCAGTTGTTGTAAGACTGCAGGTCTGTATGTGTGGGTGTGTATGGCAGGGGTGGGGGGGGAGGAGGAAAAAGAGGGAAAGAGAAAGATTCTGCAGCTAGATCTCTTCCTCTGTTTTTTTTTGGGGGGGGGGGGGTTCATTCATCCAGATACTTGATAGTTTCCTTCCTTCCCTCTCTCTCTCCTCCTAGCAAGCACAGAGAAGGGTCTTCATCAACTCGGAAAACTGGGTGCACATAGAAGGCTTTGAGTTCAAGAGTGACAGAGATTATGTTGCAAGAATGCGCTGCAAAACACCAGAGGAGAATCATTACTATGGCAGCCACTGGAGTCCATGGAGTTCCTGTGTCACTTGGACAGCTCACCCAGGTTGGCCTCCAGGATGTAACATTGTCCTAATGTTGAATTGATGCCAATTTCCCTGGTTTCTGTTTTGAGTTATCATATTTTGAGTTTTTTTCATACACCTTAGCATTAAAAAGCCATTTTGCAGAAATTTGTTAGAATTGTTTATACAGGTAATTCTCCTTTAGCAACCACAATTGGGACCAGCTACGCTCCCCCACATCATGGTGGTACTAGGGTGCCACACAGCCTCCTGTCCCGCCACGAGCAAGCAGAAGTGAGCCTCCCGTACATGTGAAAAAAATAAGACACCCCTGGAAAATAAGCCCTAGTGCTTATTTTTAGGCCCAAAAGAAAATAAAACCCGGTCTCATTTTGGGGGAAACACGGGGTATTAGATGAGTTTTGAGATAACAACAACCCCCAGTGAGACACATTTGTTGTCCAGGCATGTAAGGCAGCTTCAGTGGACATTTGCACGTAGGACCCCGGGCACCTGCGATCAAGAGCCTGGTGGCGCAGTGGGCTAAGTGCTGTTAAAAGTAGCACTTAAGTTGCCAGCTGCCTGCAATTACTGCAAGTTCAAATCTCAACAGGCTCAAGGTCAACTCAGCCTTCCATCCTTTCTAAGGTAGGTAAAATGAGGACCCAGATTATGGGGGCAATAAGCTGACTTTGTATAAATATACAAAAGTATGAAGGCTATTGCTTAACGCATTGTAAGCCACCCTGAGTCTCCGGAGAAGGGCGGCATATAAATCAAATTTAAAACAAAACAAAACAAAAAAACCCCAGCCCCTTAGCTGTTGTTAAGCAGAGTGGTCACTATGCAAAACTGCAAATATGCTCATGACTTTACTTCAGACCTGTGAAGGTTGTAAAAGTGACGTTTGGTTGTAATGTTACATTTTCCTCACCACTGTAACTGTGAAGCCACTAAGCAAGGCGGTTGCTAAATGAAGTCTACCCGTAGCAGTTTATCATGGAAGTGAAAGGCACCTCTGCAAGCGTCTCGCCTAAACCGATGGATCTTCTATAGTATTTTTGACAGATTGCCCCCAACCTTTGTTTGAAGAATTCCAGGGAGAGGCCTCCTATCCCACTGAAATTCCTCCTGACAGGTAGCTCATCTGTGTCTACTTCCCTGCATTTCCCACCCAGGATGATACAGAACGAGCACATCTTGATGAGGGTTCTTTTATCTCCCCTCGGCCTTCTATTTTGCAGGAAAGACACACCCTACTTCCAGTCCCTGGCTGAGGTTCTGATTATCCTTTTCTGGACTGGCTGCTCATACTGTCCCGATAGCTGGAGTAGTTACCAGCTGCGGCAATGCTGATAAAAGGAGAAGGATAGCTTTGCCTCTCTTTGGGCCCCTGCATTGCACCCACCCTGCCTTTTCTTACTGCATTTTTCTCTTGCAAGATTTCAACCTATTTTTTTCTTCTCCTTTACTCTCAAACAAGAGGTAGAAAACAAATCAAATTAACCCTTCCATAATACTTGTACATAAGTATTTTACAAATAATTTACAAATAATTTAAGGCGGCAAATGTATCCAACACTCCTTCTTCCAATTTTCCCCACAACAGCCCAGTGAGGTGGGCTTGGCTGAGAGAGAAAGAGAGAGTGACTGGCCCTTAGTCACCTTTCATGGTTAAGGTGGTGTCTTAACCCCCTGACTAACCTGGTGTCTTAACCACTAGACCAGGCTGGCTTTTCATACACTCATCACAGTCTGAAAAGCGGTTCTGGGTGGCTGAGATATAATATTCAGAAACGGCTCAGGCAGGTACCCACCTGATTTGCGTATGTGTGTGTGTGTGTGTCCAGCAGAGGCAGATTTCCAAGACTGTCCTTCTAGCCAATCTCAAGGCAAGCAATTCTAAGCTTCCTGCAGGGTTGATTTCTTGGCAGGGCCTACCTAGCCGAGCTGCCGTAGACCAGGACTCAAGCCAAGCCCTGCAAACTCAGTCTGGCTAGGTGCAGCTTTTTTTCTTGCCTTTGGCAGCAATTGAAATGGACTTGAAGCCCATCAGCCAGGCTGGCAGACTGGCAGCTCACCCCTCACGCTACATGAGCCAGCAAGTTCTGCCTCCAGGGTGCCCAAATGTGTCCATAGTAAATAGCAGGCCGGGTCAGGACCTTCCGAGGCGCCCCTGCAATGCTTCCTGCGTGTCCAGGGCTGTCCTGCTTGTGCTCAGCAGCTCCTGTTTCCCACCCCAGGTGACTGGCAACAGCTTGATGCTCCCATCTACTTCCTGTTTATCCTTGGCACCCTCCTGCTCTTGCTGGTGCTGGCCTTCGCCCTCTTCAAGAGGTACGGTACTCCTTTCGCTCTCACGGTGGCTCCCCTACAAAGTTTTGGCCGTAAGTGTCCCTGCCATTTTGCTCTTCCCCTCCCTCCAGCTGGGTCAAGGGGGGCCCAAAAGGAGATTTCTTTCCCGCAGTTGCAGCCCACACAGAGGAGGGTCTGGCAGGCTTAACAGGGGAGCCCCTTCAGCCTGTCCTCCCAGTGCCACTTGTGGGTGGGTGGGTGGGGGGCATCTGAGCTTCTTTTGTTGCTGTTGGGCTGAGTGGCCAGAAGCAGCAGCTCTGCAGGGTTCTCTGGCGGCTGGGGGAGGGGGGGGACAGCCGTGCTGGGCGCCCCTTGTCAGCTGTGGGGGGGGGGATGGAGCCGGGAGGCGAGCAGCAGGACCAACCGGCCTTTCCTCGGCCACAGGGCGCGCAGCAGCTGCGGGGCCAGCATTCCGACGCCGGCCGCCTTCTTCCAGCCTCTCTACCTGGCTCAGCACGGGGATTTCAAGGTAAGGGCTGGGCTCCCCAGTTCCTGCCTTCCGGCCCTCCCGCCCTCCAGCGCCGGGCAAAGGAGCCGGCGGCCCCCGCCCTTCCTCCCCGGGACTTCGGCGAGCCCGGCTGACGTTGCTGCGCTCTCCCGCAGGGCTGGGCAGGGCTGGCCCCGGAGGAGGCGGCGGAGACGGTTTCTCGGCTCTCCTTCCTGCAGCCGCCCACCTGCGCCGGGTCGGGGCCAGCCAAGCGGCGCGCATCCCCGCCGGGGGAAGAGCTCCGGGGGGCGGCGGTGGAGCCCGAACGGCCGCCCGGCGACTACTGCACCCTCGGCGGGGCGGGTGAAGGGGCGGCCCCCATGCCCGCCCACTGGCCGCCGCCGCCGCCTCCCGGTGCCCGCTCGGGATCTCCGCCCGAGAGCCGCCCCGGCGCCACCGCCGCTTTGAGAGGGCCGCTCCGGGACTGAGGCTGGAGCAGGGAGGCGCGGCCGATGCGGCCCTCCTTCGTTTGAGGCTCCCGAGTAACGGGAAGCGCGGCGTTGGGAAACCCGGTCCGTGAACGTCAATGGAAGACTATTTGGGCATCAATGCATCGCATCCTTTTACATAGATATAAAAGAAATATTTCATAGATTTGGGATGCTCCTCCTTTTAGGAAAAAAGTGGGGGAGGGGTTGGTTAACAGAAAAGTAGAATTGTTGTGAAAGAAAACTTACATGTTAGTAATCTAATGGTACAATCTGCGGGTACATTGTAAGAATACTTTTCGTTCTGTGCTTCTGCTTTCTCTTCCCCTTTTGCATATAATAAAATAAAAACATGGACAGACGGACCATGATTGATAGAAATTTCTTGCCTGAGGGGACTGGACTCCAGAACACGGTGCCACTGTGGGGAGCTGCCCTGCCTGCTGCCTTTGCAGGTGGAGAAAAGGGAATCTGATGCTGCAGGAAGAAGCTGCTTGGTCTATAGTAGCCAGAAATCAGGAGAGCCATAGCATCTTCGCAATTAACACGTACCGTTTAAAGCCTTTTGTCAGCCAGTCCACAAAGTAGCTAAAAGATTTAGATTGGGATGAGGTGGGAGTTGGAGGTGAGGGATTTTGTCAAAAGTCATCAACAAACATGATGTCTCAATGATGTAGGTCTGAAATCTAATTGAGAGAGATGCAGCCAGTATTCTTCACATCTTCAAAAATGGTTTAGACCAGCAGTCTCCAAACTTTTTGGGTCCATGGACCAGTGCTGGCAGGAAGCAGAGGAGATGATCCCACACATGCACAAATAAAACTTCATGCATTCGTCCACTGCATTGTGGCCCTATTCCCAGCGAGCCACAGACTGGTACCAGTCCATGGCCCATGGGTTGGGGACCCTGGTCTAGATGAGAGAATAAAAGAGGAGGGGCATCAAATTTGCAGATGACACCAAGCAGAGGGAATTGCCAATACTTTGTAAGATAAGCTAAGATTCAGAAGAATCTTCACAGGCATGAAGCATTGGGCCCTATCCAACAAGCTTCAATTCAGTGATGAGAAAAATAAGGTCCTGCACTTACGTAGGAAAAACCAGATGCACAAGTACAGAATAGGTGGTACCTGGCTTAGCAGTAGTAACTGAAAGGGTTCCAAGTATCCTATTGGACTACTCTTAAGTATGAGGCAGCAGTGTGCTGCAGCTTCCAAAAAAGCCAATGCAATTCTGAGCTGCATCAATAGAGGGATAGTACCAAGATCACAGGGAGAGACAGCACTGCTCTATACTGCACTGGTGAGGCCACACTTGGAATATAACATCCAGTTCTGGTTGCCATGATACAGAAAGGATGCTGAGATTCCTATTCTGGTCTGTTCTTTATTCTATTCTATTCTATTCTATTCTATTCTATTCTATTCTATTCTATTCTATTCTATTCTATTCTATTCTATT
>WNWU01000025.1:17503274-17542597 GCA_012654045.1 Ptyas mucosa | reverse complement strand
TTTTGTATATACCTGCTTAGTAGGGCTTTCGCCCCCCCCCCCCAAATCGGTGTTCTTTTTTATACAAAGTCATCTTATTGCCCCCATAATCCGGGTCCTCATTTTACCTACCTCGAAAGGATGGAAGGCTGAGTCAACCTTGAGCCTGGTGAGATTCGAACTTGCAGTAATTGCAGGCAGCTGGTGTTACTTAACAGCACTTTTAGTCTGCTGCGCCACCAAGGCTCTTCTTCTATTGTACTGTACTGTACTGTACATTGCTCTCATTCCATATTTTATTCTCTATTTTCAATTCCATATTTTATTCTGTTTTATTTCCTATTCTATCCTACCCTGATAATCAGTTTCTTTCACCATCCTTTCCTAAACAAGAAATGGTTGAAAACCAAGCCAAAATTGTGCAATACAATCAATCTAAAAAGGGTGAACAAATTGCAAAAACCAAATGGAAGAACTACAACAGAGGATACGCTTCACTGACTGAAGACATTTTGATAATATGAAGCAAACCAGGGAAATTTTGGCATAGCAGATTAGAAAAGAAGAAGGGAGGCAGATAATATCCACAATATAAGCAGTCCTCATTTAGCATTCACAACTGAGGCTGACAACTCAGTTGTTAAGCAAAGAGAAAGATCACGTGACAGTGGTTGGGCTCTTTATTTTGCTTCAGCTTTCAGTGTCAGAAAGATCGTGCAGCCCCTTTCCCCTTCCCCCTCCTTTTGGGAGCCTCGCCTTGATGCTGGGCTAATTAGCAAAGGGAAATTGATGTGTATATTTACACTCTTTGGAGAGGAAGAGACTGCAAGAGAGTAAGCAGGCACACAACAGATACAGATAGTCTTCAATTTACAACAGTTCATTTAGTGACCATTCAATGTTACAACAGTGGACTTATGACCATTTTTCACGCTTAAAACCATTGCAGCATCTGCATGGTCACATAATCAAAATTCGGACACTTGGCAACTGACTCCTATTTATGACAGTTGCTGTGTCCCGGGATCACATGATCCCCTTTTGTGACCTTCTAAAAAGCAAAATCAGTGGGAAAGCCAGATTCACTAAGCAACCGTGTTTCTAACTTAAAACTGCAGTGATTCACTTGACAACTGTGGCAAGAAAAGTCATAACATTTTGTGGCAAAACTCACTTAACTGTCTCACTTAGCAACAAAACATTTGGGCTCAGTTTTGGTTGTAAACCGAGGACTATCTGTGCAACAGGCAACACAAAGCATTCTTGGAATATTGCATCCATTTTGATCACCATAATATTAAAAAAAAGTCAAGACTCTGGAAAGATTGCAGAAAAGAGCATCCAAGATGATGAGTGGGCAGGAAGCTAAACTTTATGACAAACAGTTGCAGGAACTGAGCATGTCTAGTCTAATGAAGACAAGAACTGTGGTGGGGGGGGGGGGGATGTGACATGATGGCAGTCTTCCAACATTTGAGGGGCTGCCACAGAGAAGTGGAAGTCGACCTGTTCTCCAAAGCACTTGAGGACAGGACAAGAAGTAACCAAGGAGAGAAGCAACCTAGAACTACGGAGAAAATTCCTGACAGTGAGAACAAGCACCTGCTGTTTGCCTAGCAAGCCACTTAGGAGGCAGGCAAAAGCCTCAAATGTGAAACTGATGGTTAGGGTCGTCTCAGTGTCAGGCAGCAGCAGGAGCGGCCCTGGGTTCGAATTAAACTAAGGCCACAGAGCTGAGCTTGTTAATTTACAGTTAGCACTTTTTAGAGGTGCTGCACTGTGGAAAAAAGCAGATGGGGAAGGAAGGGAGCGCATGTTTAGGTGACCTCTCTGCCCGGGGTGGGGAGGAAAACATGGAGCAGGCACAGGGCAACGCTACTAAACTGTGATCAAGTCACAGGTGAGGGTGGCCTGATCACAGGGCAGCTTAGCATTTAGCAGCAGCATCTGAAAGCAGGTACTGGGGTAGAGTTTGGGGGCTGGAGTGCAAAATTGGAATGAGGTATCAAGATGGTATTGGATGATACCAGATTTAAGAATCTGCCCTGGCAGAGAAATGTCCAAATAACACTGGTTTCCTGATCACTTAGGAGGAAGCTGACTTTTTTCCTCCCAAGCTATATTTGTTATATACCAAGAATTGTTGAGGGCCTCCAGAGTGCAGCGGGCAAACTGAATAAAGATAAGGCAGTTTATCTTTCTCACACTGTTACAAGATGCCTATCTGGGTGAAATTATTGCAACTTTTAAAAAAAAGGCAGTAATCAGATCAAAAAGAAGAGGTGGCCATCTTGCACAGAAAATAACTTTTTTGCAGCGAAGAACTTAACTGAGTCACAAAAAGACTCCATTTTCCTGCTCTTTCATCCTGCATCATTCATATAAAAAGATGTTGAGATTCTGGAAAGAGGGCAGAGAAGAGCAACAAAGATGGTTAGAGGGCTGGAGGGTAAAACATGAAGAATGGTTGCAGGAATTGGGGATGTCTACTTTAATGAGAAGAAGGAATAGGGGAGACATGATAGCAGTGTTTCAATATTTGAAGGGCTCCTACAAAGATGAGGGTGTCAAACTATTTTCCAAGGCATCAAAAGGCAAGACAAGAAACAATGGATGGAAACTAACCAAGGAGACAAGTAATCTAGAATGAAGGAGAAATTTCCTGTCAGTGAGAACAATTAATAGGTAGAACAGCTTGCCTCTGGAGGTTTTCAAAAAGAGACTGCACAACCATTTATCTGAAACGATACAGGGTCTTCTGCTTGAGCAGGGGGTTGGACCAGAAGACCTCGAAGGCCCCTTCCAACTCTATTATCCTTCCAGTTCTATGCTTCCAAGGTTCAGGGAAGAAAGGAGACCCCCCCCTTTCCAGCCAGGGAGTGGGGGTCCAAGTAAGCACCATCACTTCACCTCATCTCCCTATTGATTGTTCCTCACATCTTTGCAGCCTTGGGTGACCTCCTCCATCTGCAGTGACTGATGTTAGTCAGTTCTGTCAGTGGTGAAATCCAATTTTTTTCCTACCGGTTCTGTGGGCATGGCTTGGTGGGCGTGGCAGGGGAAGGATATTGCAAAATCCCCATTCCCTCCCCATTCTGGGGCCAGTCAGAGGTGACATTTGCTGGTTCTCCAAACTACTCAAAATTTCCATTATCGGTTCTCTAGAACCTGTTAGAACCTGCTGGATTTCACCCGAGTTCTGTCCATGGTTTGCTGGTCATTCTTTTTCTCAGTTCTTCCCACCTTTGCCCCACTTCCCCAAAAATGACGTTTAGTCTGAACAGAACCTGGCTGGTTTTCTTACAGTGCCCAGGACCTCTGACAAGTGTGGCTCATCCTGACTTGCAGTCCCTCCAGCCATGGAGTGGTGCAAGCCCTTTGCCCCGCCCCACTCCAAGCTTCAAGCCTTGGATTCCCCAGATGCGGTGAGGGAACCGTACGGATGTGTGTGTGTGTCTGCTGGGTCTATTGGTAGCACTGGCCCAGGCTGGGCAAAGCTTCCTAGGTCAATACGAGTGACCTTGTGTGTTCGAGGCAGTGGCGATTTGTGACAATTGCTTGGACAAGTCCCTGCAGGGGTTTTTTTGGTCAGGTTTTCAGAAGTAGCTTGCCATTGCCTTCTTCCTAGAGCTGAGACAGAATGACTGGCCCAGGGTCACCCAGATGGCTTCGTGTTCAAGGCAGGACTAGAACTCATGGTCTCCCAGCTTCTAGCCTGATGTCTTTAACTAATACACCAAAGCGGCTCTCCAACCTGTGCTATATCCTAGCAGGTCCCCCAGCTGCCCTTCTTGTTCACCTGCTGCCTTTTGCTCACTAGCAGAGAACCATTGAAGCGGGAAAGAGGGTACTGGTTGGTATAACAGACAAGACTGCAGTGTGGCTGGGTAGTTTCTGTGGAGCCAGCCCTTGTGGCAAGTTTCTCATTCAACTATGTTGCAGGAACATAAACCATGGTTAATAAATCAAACCATGTCAATAACTGCAATATCATTTGATCCTATATGATTCCTAAACTCTTTGTAATTCCTTTACCAGCAGACACTCTCGGAAGCATCCTCAGCTTCTTCTGGGTGACACAGAAATAATGCCCTGCCCTGCCACTGCGTAAGCAGGAGACCCCCTATATCAGTGATGGCTAACCTTTTTGCCGTTGCATGCCAAAAGTGGGGGGAGCGCAGGGGAAGTCATGCGTGCATGTGCCCACACCCATAATTCAATACGCCCCATCCCCCATGCATGCGCACATGACCCCCCCGCACTCCCCCCACTTTTGGCACACAATAGCATGGTGGGCCCGGTGGGCCCATTTTTCGCCCTCCCCAGGCTCCAGAGCCTTTCTATGGGCCTGGGTAAGGGCGAAAACAGCCTTCCCCACCCCCCACCCCCGGATGCCCTCTGGAGGCCGGAAACAGCCAGTTTCCTGACTTCCAGTCCCACCGGAGCGGAACTAGGGAACGCTCACGTGCCCACTGATATGGCTCCATGTGCCACCTGTGGCACACATGCCATAGGTTTACCATCACGGCCTTATATCATTCCAGACAAGTGGATGTCCAGTCTCTTCTTGAAAACCTCCAGTGATGGGGCACCCTCAACTTCGGAAGGCAAGCTGTTCCACTGATTAATTGACCTCATTGACAGGAAATTTCTCCTTAATTCTAGTTTGGATCCCTCTTTAATGTTCTTCCATCTGTTACTTCTTGTTCTGCCCTCAGGTGCTTTAGAGAATAGGTTGACTCCTCTTCTCTGTGAGAGACCCTCAAGAAGACTGCTATCATATCACCGCTAGTCCTACTGTTTGTTGGACTAGACATACCTAGTTCCCTCAACTGTTCATCAGACCCCTTATAATCTTTGTTACTGTTTTCTGCACTTTCTATGGTCTCAACATCTTTCTTGTATCATGGTGACCAGAATTAGATGCAGTATTCCAAGTATGGCCTCACCAATGCAATATATCACTCCTTGTGATCTTGAAACTATCTCTCTGTTGCTGCAACCTAGGACTGCATTAGCTTTTTTGGCAGCTGCCGCACACGCCTGGCTCATATCTAAGTGATTGTCCACTAGGACTCCTAGATTCCTCTCACAGTTGCTAATGCTGAGCCAGGTACCACTTGCTCTATACTTGGGTATTTAGTTTCCCGTGCCTCTGTGTAGGATCTTACTTTTCTCACTGCTGAATTGCATTTTGTTGAATAGGACTCAGTGTTCGTCTGTCAAAGTCTTTCTTCTAAAGAGTTATCAAAAGTTATCAATTCCCCCAGCTTGGTGTTGTCTGCAAATTTGATGGATTCTCTTCTTTCCCCTCCTCTAGATCACTTATGAAGATGTTGAAGAGTGCTGGGCCTAAAACAGAACCTCGAAGTACCCCACTGCATGCTTCTCCTTCATGTACGGATGTAGCTCCGTTAAGGACTGCACATGCGTAGTGCAGTTGGCCACTTGCAAATGCATCTGGTGGCAGTGCTGCCTACCCCAAAGGTGGCTGTGTCTGGTGTGCCTGTCTGTACTGCGGGCTCAGGACCGGCTGCTGGGCTCCATTCCAAGTCACATGACTGGATGGGAGGGGCTGAGAGTACAGGAGTTGCCAAATGTTGATCCACTGCTTCTTCCATTTAGATGAGGGGTGTGTGTGTGTTTTTCCCTGGATCATCTCTTCTTCAGCCCTTGGTTTGATCTGCCCATTTTCAAACTCAGCCATCCTTTGCCACTTCTTCCTCCCCACCAACCTTGCTCACCTTCGGTCTAGTATCCCCAGGGTGGTCCAAAGCCTTTCACGTCATTCCTTCCTAACATTCTGCTGTGTTGGAAAGAACAAAGGCCCTTTACTTTAAAAGAACCTGAGATGTTCTTGTGAATGATGCTTCTGTCCCAGCATGTGACACTAAATGACCAAATCCTTGCATGAGAAAAACAGGTGTGTGTGTGCTACAATGGCGTGGCCAGATCACAATCGCACAATGCAATTGTGACCTCCTCTTCCACAGCCTATGGCTATCCATATCACTTCTGTGAGGCTGAAGACCATCAGAGACCAAGGACAACAATTCTTGAAGCTTTTATTTGTAGTCAGTAGATGGTTGGTGTCCATCTGAGTGGTTTAAGAAAACAGGAAGGGAATCCCGATCAGCCTCTCTCATGGCACGAGCCTTAATCCCAAAACATCCACACAGGTGGGAATCCCTAATTCTTCTAGGTCAGTTTTACTCTTTAAACATCTTTATCAAATAAACATTGTGCAGAAGCAACTAACTGCACTCTAACTGAAGCTTGGCCTAAAGGACGGAAGAAAAACCAAGGATCAGTCCAATTCAGCCCTGGGTGCAGGCTGAGATCCCTGGAGCTCAGCTCCACTCGCCTTCTCATTTGCCTTTGATGCCCCAAGCCCTCCATTCCCACATTGCTTGGAGAGTGTCACGTCTTCACAAAAAGAAAGCTGGGCACTTCTGGCATGGGGCAAAGGAGAGGAGACAGCACCAAGAGCCTCTGGGGCAGAAGAATCCTGCAAGGGCTGGCAGAGGCCTGTGGGATCCTCTTGGACTGAACCGGTGCTCAGCCCCTGCCCAGCCCACCTGAGTCCCTTGGTGCTGTGGGACTAAATCCACTGCTTGACATATCTCGGCAGGAGAAAGTCCTCTTTTTCAGGTTCCCCCACAACAGGGCCGGGCTCAGACTGGCAACTGCAACCTGACGGCATTTCCGCCAGCTCCCCATCACCAGGGCTCCTGCACTCGCAGTCTGCGAAGCCGCTGTCCATGGTGTCCAGATCCAGGCCATTGATGGGATCGCTTTCCCCCTCCCAGTCGGGGGAGGGGGGTCCCCTGTAGAGGCCTTCCTCTGGGGCTGGGGCAGAGAGGCAGGTGCCGAGGAGCGAGGGGGCAGGCAGCAGACTGAAGAATCCCTCTGGGCTCCCTGGGGGAAAGCCAAAGGGGGGGTGGCTTGTCCAGGAGGCCGGCCCAGAGGGAAAGGAGTCCTGCAGGGGCACCTCATTCCCCAGCAGCAAACAGCCCGAGCCAAGGCCAAGGCTGCTACTGCTGTCGAACTGCAGGCCACGATAGGCCTCCTTCTCGCTGGTTTCCATCTCCTCCTGCAGCGCCTCCTCAAGGGCCCAGCACGGGTGGGCACTGCTGCACTGGGGACAGTGAGTTGCAAAGTCCTCCGCCACCGTGACGGTGCCAATGGAAAGGTGCCCATAGCCCTGCTCCCATGTGGCATTGCAGCCCTTGGCAAAGGCCTGCAAGTGTTCTGGCAGGAGCGGGGCAGACATTGGAGGCTGCCCATTCGGGCCATCATTCCAGTCTCCCTCGGCACAGCTCAGGAGAAGGCGCTTGTGTCCAATGCCAAATAACTCTGGCACAACTATGCCCCAGTCAAAGGCATCGAGGGTTGTTCCAGAGCAAGGGGCACCCACCCATTTCTGTGGAGAGAGGAAGAGAAATACATGCAGTGCGACATCTAGAGGAAGAAGGTGACATCCGGACGGTTAGTTGCTCCAGAGAATATTGCCGTGGGCACAAACCACCTGCCAAGGTAACTTTGTGGTATTCAAACGGTCAGTGGCTTAGTTGTCATCTACTCTGCCACTGTGCCAGCCTCGCTTGCAGCTATGCTAAACATCAGAGCTGAAGGTTAGCAGCATACTGAGGACCCTACTCTAAATCCCCAGATGACTGGGGTGTTTGTGGAGATGCAGAACTTCGTAGGAAACAAGGTGAAATCCTGTGAAGCTCAAACCACAAATGTTTCAGAGGAGACAAATCCTCCAGCATCCCCTCTCAATCAGCCACCCCAGAGAATGGGACTCCTGCAAACAGTCCTGCCTACTCTGAGCTCAGCAGCATGGTCGACGGAACCATCAGTCCTCGAGAGCTCCAGAAGTTGCAGGGTCACTCCCTCTCTTCTGGCAATGGTCAGCCCAAAGAAGGAGGGTGATTTCTGTGGCCCACTCAGGCCTAAATCTTATTAGAAATGAATCTCAAAAAGCATAATTCTGATCAAACTTTAGGAAAAAACAGCTTCCTAATGGTGGGTGGGTGGGTGTGGACTCCCCTTCTTTGGATGGGTCCCACTAGAGATAGCCATTGACTGGGGATACTCGAATTTGGACTCCTGCACTGAGGAAGGGCAGTTGTGTGTGGGGAGAGTTGTGAGTGGCAGGTTCCCACTTCACTACGACACCAGCAAGAGTAAGAAGCTAAAGAGGAGTGGGGAAGCTCCGCCTGAGAGGTCCACGGAAAGGCCTCAGTCCAAACATTGTCCATGGACCTTGGCTATTCTCCGCTGGCCCTTCCAATGAGCGGACTAGGACAACTCGCCATAGTCAACTCGACCATGGGACAACTTTCTGTGGCCCAATTCAATAATTCAATTTAATAATTTAAAATACTGGTAATTAAAAAAAAACATTTTAATTGTTGTTATTCACATTTTATTTTGAATCTCCTTTGCCATCCTTCCTTTAATGATTCTATTCCACTATTTCTTCAATATTAATATAACTCTTGCACCACAGTGAATTGGCCTCCCCAACCCCCCCAGCCCACTCCTTTATCCCTCTGTTCTTGAGGGCACCAGAACTGTGGCCAGACCAATGGAGGTTGCAGCTCGCAGCTCGGCAAGACCTAAGCTTCCGTTATTGACCCGTTTGCTGGCCATAGGAGACCCGTGTTGGCGTCTTTCCCTAGCAAAGAGGGCAGAGATCTCTCAACTGTTTACAAATGCCATATGTGTTTAGTTTGCTGACGTGGGACAGAGGCGCATCTATACAGGCAATCAGGAGTTAGTAGCGACTGCAATGCGTGATGTAGGGGGAGAGGATGAGAACTGAGTGCGCCTTTTGCTGGGATTCAGCTGCCTGCTTGGGCAGGAAATGGCTTCCCTTTTTCAGCCAAGAGGATTGCCTGCTTAGGCTTTCCTCTGCCCGCAGGAGGGTGATGGAGGAAACCATGATGTGGCAGAATAGGGCAGGCTGCCAGGATAGGCTGGTGCAGGAAGGGGGGGTGCTGTTCCCTTGCCCTGAGCTGCCACATGAGCTGCCCACAGGCTGCCCTCCTTGCCACAGGGAGCCCCTGCTGGGCTGCCAGAAGCCGTGGGTGCTTCAGGCACCCCTTGCAACTGCAGTCCTCCCCTCCCCGCAAATTACTTTGGCTAGTAACTGGCAAGGAACCGGCTCTTACCTTGAAGTCTCCATTGTGTCTCAGGTAGAGGGGCTGGAAGAAGGGGGCTGGGCTGGGGGTGAAACAGTCCAGCTTCTTCCACAACCTGTGGGGGGAAAGACAGGCCGGTCACCAGATGTCATCCCAGCTGCTAAAGGTCAAGTGCTGAGCAGGAGTCCCATCCCTGAGTTGTTCAGCAACATTTGTTTCTCAAGTCCCTGAACCCAGAAGGAGTCTTGAACTGTGGGTCTTTGTCCCGCCCAGTGGCTGGCCTGCCTGGAAAGAGGGACTGTCGTGACCCCAGGCCATCTTGAGACAACAAGGAGCTCATCTGCACCCTGGGATACTCTTGATGATTCTCTGGTCTCCGGCCTCTGCCGTTAGCCCCTTGAGATGCTCACAGGATGCTGATGCTGGCTTGGATATTGGCTACGAGATGAAAAAACACATTGGGGGGGGGATCCCTGCAGTGGAAGGAGACCTGGAAAAGCCTCCATGGACTGGGCAAGGCGTCTCCTGCATCTGGCTGCCCCGGCAATGTCACTCACCTCCTGTGCCACCCCAGGAAGGCCATGAGGGCAACAATGAAGCTGAGCACCAGTAAAAACACCTCCAGCCATTGGACTGCACCATGCTTCGAGGCTAAAGAAGGGAGGGGAAAAAGTCAGTTTGGCCCCCCAATCTTGAACAGCTGGCGCAGAAAGCCTCCTGCTGAGGAAAGCTCCAGAAGCCAGGTTGGGGGCCAGGCTGTAGGTGTGGGGTAGGTCCTTCACTCTTCATAAACTCGCTTCTCTGGACTGAGAAGATAAGTAGGTAATCCAGGAGAAGCCAGGCTGCCCTTGCTCATGGAAGAGAAGGGGCTTGAGGTCAGGAGGCCATGCCTGGACTGTCGGTTTCCCCCACCATCCTGGCTGTGAAGTGGAAGGCATGGAGGGCAGAGGAGGACATGGGGGCTCACCTTTGTGCGTGGTCTTAAGGGAGGTGAGGGGGCTCCAGTCACTCCATGTTCCCTGGTAAGAAGAGGCCGGCTTTGAGCGCACCTGGAACTCATACTCGGTGTTCTGCTCCAACTCCTGAGGCAGAAGCCGCAAGCTGTGTAGGTCCTGCAGGAGGGATTTCTGGCTCTGCCGCTGCACGGAGGAAAAGGAAGAGAGAACTCTGGGCGGCACTGTTCTGAGCCCCCAAAGAGACCCCAGGAGTTGTGGGATTAAGCTGACCACTGCATCACCTGAATTGTCCTCAGAAAACAGTCTCCGAGGGATGAGGTTGGTGGGTTGGATACCAAACCATGCCAAAAATTGCCCAAAGAGATGTTTTAAATAACCCTGACTTTGTTTAGGCCTCAGAGGTTATTTCTTGAGTTTTTTTCAAAGCAGCCCCCATCCCCCACTAGTCTCCACCCACACACTGCCAAGGAGGTTAGGAAGATGCCAGCCACGATGGCTCCTCCTGAGCTACCATGAGATGATGGCTTGCTGGGGGCAGCAGAAAGACTCAGCCTTGTTCTCCAATCTCAGCCCCACTCAGTTTTGTTTGTAGGAATGGCTACAGGGTGCTGATTACAGATTTGATTACAGATTAACAGAATTGGAAGGGACCTTGTAGGTCATCTAGTCCAACCCCCGCCCAAGCAGGAGACCCTGCCTACACCATTTCTGACTGATGGCAGTCCAGTCTCTTCTTGAAAGCCTCCAGGGATGAAACTCCCACAACTTCTGAAGGCAGTGAGATTATTCTCACTGGTGTGGCCAAGGAGGTGGCATTTCCTTTTGCATCATGCCAGGGAAGTGCCAGGGTTGGAGGAAACCTGGTTTTTAAAAATGCTGCTTTTAATCGGAAGTCCAAAGCCCTTCTCCCAGCCTTGGAGATGAGGCAGACTTACTTTATTAAACAACATTATTTGCATTTTTAAAAAGTGGGAGTGTTAATCAAAGAAAAGTGAAGAGGAGGGGCAATTGCAAAAGGTCATCAGTCTTTCCCAAACATAAATTTTCCAAGTATTGTTTCAGTTGCAAACATAAAATAATGCGTGCCTCACCTTCAAATGAAGCTTTTCTGCTTTTCCAGGTTTTCTTCATGAAAGGAGGGTGGCGAGTGGGAGGGAAGACTCCCCCACCCTCGTGGGACGAAGCTACTGCCTGGCTGGGGGCATTGGCTGGCTTGCTCTGGTCTGGTGCCGCTGAAGCTGACCTGCTGCCCTTTGAGGAGGATGGGCCAGCCATAGGCTGCTCTGGACCGATTGGCCCGTCCCTATGTCACTCCTCCCTGCCGGTGCCTTTGGATGACCTCTCGAGCCCCATCCCTTGAATTCTCCCCCTTTCCGCTCTGCCTCCTCACCTGCCAAGGCTGGTCTTTTTTCTTGTACCGCAACTCATACTGCAGGTTGTCGCTCAGTAAGTGGTACTCTTGGTCCAGGTATTTGGTCTCCCAAGAAAGGGTGTAGCCAGCAGACGATGCAACTGCGGCCAGGTGGATTGGCGGATGTGGCTTAACTGGGGAGGGAAGAAGCCAGACTGGGGCACCCCTCAGCAGGAGGCATCCCCCCCAAGGTGGACAGAATGAAGGTGACCAGAGGGCTGAAGGGGTAACCCTCGCTTTAACTTCCCCTCCAAAACCCGCCTGAGTCAAAGCATCACAAGGAAAGCAGCAGCAGCAGCGGGCGATGCCCCGCGGGCGGCCCTTGGGGTCTTTTTGTCCAGCTGCGACCGGCCGCTGAATCTCTCGCACCTGCCCGGGAGTTCTAGCACAGCTCTTTGGGTGCACTCACTGTGGTTCTGGAACAGAAACGTCTTATTGCAACCTCGGGGCAGCCGCGAAGGTTCCTCCGCAGGAGTTGCGGCGATGCTGACCTCGAAGGCGTTGGTGGCAAAGCAGAGCTTCTGCTCGGAGAAGCAGGCGTAGCGCGCGTGGGTGGCGTTGCCGGCGGTAAGGTTGAAGGAGCAGCTCCCGCCGTCGCCACAGTTCCTGGGGAAAGCAAACGTCGTGGGAGGGTCCAGCAAAGAGGCCGCTTCCCAGGGAGCGTGGAGGGCTTGCAGGAGGGGAGCCAAATGGCCGAGTCCCCACCGCCCCCCAGGAGGCTTTCTGGGCTTTCTCCTGCTCTCCCTCCCCCTCCCCCCCCCGCCGACCCCTTGAGGATCCTCCCTTGCAACAGGAGAGCCGCTTCCCGCCACCGATCCCCGGCATGGAGTTGTCCAGGCAGGACGACTCTCCAGGCCGACAGAGGCTGGCTGGGAAGCGGCTGCAGCGGAGGCTCCTGCGCTGCCTTCTGAGTGGGCGGAGAAGCCCGGGGCGCCCCATCCTCAAACCTACCACTTTGCGCTGAGATGGTACCGGGCTCTGTGAGCTGGGCTGAGGCCGCCTCCCCACGTGCATTCCAGCCGCTGGATGTAGTCCGCGAAGCAGGTGAGCTCCTGGCACGCGGAGGCTGTGCGGGAAGCAAGAAGCTGCCACGTCAGTTGCGGTCTCCCAAAGGCCGAGAAAGCCCAGTCTGACACCCCACCCCCATCTCTACCCCCACCCCTTGCCAGCAGGATGGACTTTTTCATACTTGAAACATGGTTTTTGTAGTATTGTTGCACTGGCTAACCATCGCTGTTTTTCTTGTATTTTAAATTTGTTTTTTCAAATGTACTGTTAATAGCTTGCCATAAGCCTTAACCTTCAGGTAAAAGCCTCTTTCAGAAACCAGGACTGGCAGGTGAGTATTGGGTACATTGCAGATCAGTTTCCTTTTCCGCTGTTCTCAGGCCTCAGTGAACAAAGAGAATAGTCAAGCCCAACCTTGGGAAGCTCTGAGAAGGTGCCCTACCCAAATCCATTTGAAATTTTTTCCTTTCCAAACATTTCTTTTACTTTTACTCAAAATACAAGGCTCTTTTCTATGGCTATTCTCACATATTATTGGATGTTGTAACTTTTGTGATGTAATTGGACAGGTGACTATTTCTAAAGCAATCAACTTTTGCTTTGAAGTCCTTTGTTGTGCTAACTATAAAAGTGAATGTAATTAAAGAGGTGGACTTAAAGTGCCCAATTTAGGGCTTTATTATGAGGCAGCTGTTTTATCACTAGTTAGTGACTGGATCAACTTAACAGAGGACAGGATATTAAATGTTGAAGGGTATGGCCTGGTTTATGGCTGGCATGCATATTTACTGTATGACAAAAAGGTAGATAATATTTTTAAAAGTCATATATTGAGAAGTTCCTTGTTACGTGTATGGAAAAAGTATAGTTATAAATTAAATGACAGAATTCCGATTTGGGCAATACCCAGACATGCGATTGAAAATATAAACATAGAGCAAAAGCAAGATGGGATTTCATATGAGCAACTTTTGGAGAAGGAAGGACAGGGGTTTCAGTTAAAAACTATTCAACAATTAAAAGATCAAGGAATAATTAAAACCTGGTTTCAATATGGCCAGCTACAGGCCAGATGGAAGGAAGACCAAAAAAAGGGTATTTTACAATATGAAGAGAATTTGATTACGCAAATAAGAGATCAGGGCCAAATGCACATTAAAAGGTTATATAATGCATTATTGGAAATAGATTCAGAGACAGATTTAGTTAAGGATTGCATGATAAAATGGGCACAAAATGTAGGGGAAATAATAACGTTAGACACATGGGAAAATATATGGGTTAGAAATGTAAAATTTACACAGGCTCAACATTTAAAAGAAAACTTTTACAAAATGTTTTACAGATGGCATTTAGACCCAAAGAAATTAGCTTGTATGTATCTGAATATTCAGCCCAGATGTTGGAGATGTGGATGTCAGGATGCCACGTACTTTCATATATGGTGGACGTGTAAAAATATTAAGGCGTTCTGGATAAGAATTTGGTGGATAATTCAAAATATATTAAAGAAAAAGATTAAATTTACGCCACAATTTTTTTTGCTGGGTATTATAACAGACTGTACTGGATTGGAAATTAAGTTGATTTTAAATCTAATAACAGCGGCAAGATTACTTGTGGCACAGTACTGGAAGAAACAAGAACTACCTTCGATTCAGGAATGGACATTAAAGGTTGTGCATCTGGCAAAAGTGGCAAAAATCTCCGCATATCTTAAAGACTATTCGAATGAAAGATATATAAAGGAATGGAGAAAATGGATAGACTATATTCAAAATAAATATCGGAATAAGAGTTTTCAGTTAGCTTATGAATGACATATGTAGTAGAGATAGTCAGTCATATTATGTAGGATTTGGTGTTATTTTGGGGGAGGGTTGTGTTTTTTTTTAATCTTTTATTAGAAATTAAAGATCAAGGTTACTAATGATATATTATATGGTTAGCTAATTATAGTATTAGGTTTGTACATGTTGTACCCTGAGTTAATCCCGGGAAGCCAAGGGGGGAGGGAGGGGGTTGTTAGGGGGAGGGGGGTGGGAGGGGGGTGGGGGAGGGGGTGGGAAGAGGGGGAGAAAATGTTTGTACTTTTTATAAAACTTTTTAATAAAAAAAAAAGTGAATGTAATCCATTTTTCCTGGCTCCCTTTTTCATAAGCAGACCCCATTTTATCAGAGTACTCTAATAATTTCTTTTAAATGATCTTCCAACTCGGTTGCTTATTGGAAAAGGTAAACTGAGGCAGAATCTAAGTCAGGTTTGACCAACAGTCCCCAGCGAGGTTGCAGGTGTTGTGGAGAAAAGGCAGGGAAGAGCATTAGGCCAGCAGTTCCTGGTTGGCTTCCCTCTTTTTCCATTCGGACATCGGGGGGGGGGATAGTTTGCCATGTCCTTCTGTCCCTTTGGGCAAATGGTCACACGGCCTCTGCCACAATCACACAGTAGCACAGTCACCACATTAGCATCAACTTTATGTTTTAATCAGTCTTAAATTAGCACTGAAACACATCACTGGTTCTAGGGTGGTATTCAAACATTTGCATAGCAGCTGTGAAGTGCTGAATAAAACAACTAAACTAATAAACAAGATACTAACAAAGGGCCTTTCTGGTCTCTACTATTTCAGAAACTTTCCCCTCACAATTTCCTGTGGCTTTTCCCTGGGACTCACCTCTCTGCACCAGGCTCTTGATTTACAAATAGTGGGTCCTCCTTCCCAGGCACAGGGAAGCAGCAGAAGGGAGAAGAGATAAATGGGGACAAAGATACACAAACCAGCAAAGATACAAGCATCATTTTTCTCGTACGCACATGCAGGGGTGATTTGAAGCACCTTGGTTATGACCTGCATGGGATTTGCTTGCGAGTATATAAAATTGTTCATCTGTTCACCCTCTGTAGGGCACTGGGGGAAGAGCTTTTCCCCACCTGCTTCATTACAGATACTTCAGCATGCAAGTCCCCTGTCAGGCCCTGTGCTGTGCAGCCAGGATGCTTTTGGGGGTGGAAGGAAGCAGGTGGGCCCAAAAAGCAAAACGCCGGGGCTGCTGGTTGTTTGAATAGAGCTAGATTTGTCCCTTTGACCCACTAACCCTCGGTTTGCCTTTGCTCCTGCTGGTGCACGGGGCGGCCAGGACCGCATCTCTCTGGTTATCTCTGAGGAGTCCCATGACAACTGAGCCACTTCCCAAGGCAAGGCTTCCTATGTGACGGTTGGCTTGACAGGCGAGAGTCATTCCTAGCACCATATGGAAGAACATTGGCCCACCTGCAATGGTTTTTTGCTTGAGTGTTATGGCACTATGATCAAACTCATCAGCAGTAATTGAGGTACATTAAACCTCGTTTCGGAGCAGGTCAGGCAGAAACATTTTGGGCAGCTGTAGAAATGGGGGGGAATCCAGACCTCCACCCCAAAAATAGACATGTCCTGGATGTAAGTGTTACCCTGAAGTGCAGCTCTGGATTTTCAATTTGTGCTCATCTGGAAGGGAGAACCGTGTGGCTCTAATAAATGAAACTGGGTATCCCAGACTCCTTGGGCAATGGGGGTTGTCCAGGCAGGCTTTTGTAACTCTAGATCACTCTGGATAACACAAGTACTGAACATGCTAGATAGAACATGCCCTCAAAATGTAGAGCCAGATTACAAAGGCAACTTACTGTGCTGAAGGAGAAGCAGCACCACAGCCATCTGGGCCAGCCGCATCCTTTTCTTCTTCCTATTAGGACTGGTTCACTGGCTTCTTCTGCATCTTGGCCAAGAAAAGTTAGAGGTTAGCAGTGGTGGCAAGTCAGGAGGCAGGGCTTATGGGCCTCCAGGTGCAGCAGAGAATCAGCAGAGACGTGTATTTCAGGGAAAGGACTATTTTCTAACTCAAAGCAGAGAACCAAGCAGCCTGCCATCTCATCAATCTAGAGGAAGCCCAAGGCCTCAAAATCAGACAGAATAAATACAGCACATTGGTCACCTATGCAGAATTTCCGATGATTTTAGAGTGTTGATAGAACCAGGTCCTTCTGTCCTAAGAGGATAGGATTTCATCCAGGGCTATTTGGAATTTTCCATAATCTTCTTTTCTTTTGTCTCGTTGAACACAGTACTGGCTTATGTCTAAGTATATTTACCCATGTAGTATGTCTGTATTACTATTATCCTTCTCATATGTTCTACTTTCTTCTCTTATTGGTATCATTATTATGAATATTATTACTTTGTTGTTATGATTATGATTATTTTGTCATTTTTCATGTACACAGAACTTATGCACTGGAGACAAATTCCTTGTGTGTCTAATCATACTTGACCAAATAAAGTATTCTGTTCTGTTCATCAGGGAGAATGCCTTGATTTTGTCGTGGCTAAGTTTCCCAGTTTCTCAGAAACTCCAGGGACTGTCCACAAGGCTGATACAGAGAATGAGCTGAGGCAAGAAATATTCAATCCAAGGGGAAAATAAAAGGAAATTTTGGCATATGCCAGACAAGCAAAGAGGCTGTCAGACTGTTATGAAGAGAAAGGTGAAATGGAAAGGGGTAAAAAGCTTATAAGGGTGAAAAGGTGGAAAGTTTCAACTCATAGTTTACATTTCTTAGGAAGGAAATGAAACTCCGGCTCTCCATGGTTGTCCCACTAGTGGAAGGAGGATGTGGCAGGTGTTGGTTGGACCAGGAGAGAGTAAAGACCAGTTAGCTAATGGAAATGCCCCAGGCAAGAGGGATACTGGAAAAAATAAGCAAAGGTGAGCTTTTGGTTATCTTTGAGAACTCTCGGAGGGTTGGTGAGGTTCCAGAAGATGGGAGAAAACAGTCATTGTTCCCTCCCATGAAGGAAAGAGGTCAACTCACTTAATGACTTGCTTAGTGACTTGCTTAATGACTGGATAGGAAAAGATATTGTAAGTGTGTCATGGTCACATGGTTCGCTTAGGTACCATGACACTTAGCAGCAGAGCTTCTGTCCCCAATTGTTGTCCCTAAGTGAGGACTATTTGTATCTAGGATGCAGAGCAGGGGTGAAATGCTCCCAGTTCAGACCGGATCGCCTGATCCGGTAACGATGGCGGCAGGTGGTTCAGAGAACTGGTAGCAAAAATACCTGCGCGCCCCACCCCCACCATGCACAGCTGAGCTGCACGATCATCAGAGGCGATCTGATGATCGCGCGGCTCAGCTGGGATCGTCAGAGGCTTTTCAAAGCATTTTTTTCTGCAACCTCTTGGCCGAAGAGGTGGTAAAAAAAATGCTTTGAAAAGTCTCTGACGATCCCAACTGAGTTTCCTGATTGGCAGAGGCTTTTCAAAGCATTAGAAAAAATGCTTTGAAAAGTTAAAAAAAAAAAAAGTTGGCCATGCCCACCCAGTCACATTACACCTCCCTCACCAAGCCACGCCCACAGAACCTGTAGTAATAAATTTTACATTTCATCCCTGATGCAGAGTGATTTTGCAGTCTTAAAAAATAGTATACAGTAAAGGCTGGGAAAACATGGACTTTTTGCAATTGGAATGTGAAATACTGCGATTGTTGGGAAGAAACTTCTGTAGGTGAGCTCCTTGACCCCTTGTGAGTGGCTGGCCAGGAAAAGTGGAAAACTTACAACGTACAGCAGCCCCTGTGGGTAGGCAGAGCCCCTGCTGTGGAAAGCCTCTGTTAGGCCATGCAATCTTTCCAGTGGATAAATAGAAACTTAGTTGTTCCTAGAATTTCAGCAATATCCTTGGTGAAACCATTGAATCCTCCCAGCTCTGAGGTGCAGGGAATGGTGTAGGAGATCAAGGGGAATGGATCAGCCAACGTTATGGGCAATTCTGTACCACCCAGAACAGAGAGAACTATGGGCTGGTGTGGCCACTGTGGAGTTATCAAGACGGGGATTGACTCATCTTGTTGGTTTTGATGAATTACTTTGGCGAGCACAGGAATCAGTGGTAGTGGCCATGGATGCAGGGAATCCTCCCCAAGAGAGGCTGCTCGCCTGCTCCCTTTTAGAGAAGCACTGAATGCAAGTGGGACAAATAAATATGGGTTGTTTCCAGGGCTGGGAAAGCAGGCTCTTTTTCCAGTTGTGCCTCATGTATAATCACAGATGGTTCACTAATATAACATCTATTTCAATAAGTTGAATCATGGTAAGACATAGATCTGGGATTTTACACACCCTGGCTTGTTAGAATAGAATAGAATAGAATAGAATAGAATAGAATAGAATAGAATAGAATAGAATAGAATAGAATAGAATAGAATAGAATAGAATAGAATAGGACTTCTTTATTAGCCAAGTGTGATTGGACACAAGGAATTTGCTCTCAGAGTACATAAAAGAAAAGATACATTCGTCAAGAATCATAAGGTACAACACTTAATGATAGTCATAGGGAAACAGTCAATATAAATCTTAAGGATACCAGCAACAAGGTTACAGTCATACAGTCATAAGTGGGAGGAAATGGGTGATAGGAATGATGAGATGATTAATAGTAATGCAGACTTAGTAACTAGTTTGACAGTATTGAGGGAATTATTTGTTTAGCAGAGTGATGGCGTTCGGGAAAAAACTGTCCTTGTGTCTAGTTGTTCTGGTGTGCAGTGCTCTATAGCGTCATTTTGAGGGTAGGCGTAGAAACAGTTTAATGTCCAGGATGCGAGGGGTCTGTAGATATTTTCATAGCCCTCTTTTTGACTCGTGCAGTATACAGGTCCTCAATGGACGGCAGGTTGGTAGCAATTGTGTTTTCTACAGTTTTAATTATCCTCTGAAGTCTGTGTCTGTCTTGTTGGGTTGCAGAACCAAACCAGACAGTTATGGAGGTGCAGATGACAGACTCAATAATTCCTCTGTAGAACTGGATCAGCAGCTCTTTGGGCAGTTTGAGCTTTCTGAGTTGGCGCAGAAAGAACACTCTTTGTTGTGCTTTTTTGATGACGTTTTTGATGTTAGGTGTCCATTTTAGGTCTTGAGATATGATAGAACCTAGAAATTTGAAGATCTCTACTGTTGATACTGTGTTGTCTAGTATCATAAGAGGTGGTAGTATGGGAGGGTTTCTCCTAAAGTCTACCACCATTTCTACAGTTTTGAGTGTGTTCAGTTCCAGATTGTTCCGGTTGCACCACGAGGCTAGTTGTTCAACCTCCCATCTGTATGCAGATTCATCGTTGTCTCAAATGAGACCAATCACTGTTGTATCATCTGCAAACATCAGTAGTTTAACAGATGGATCGTTTGAAATGCAGTCATTGGTGTACAGAGAGAAGTGGAGAGAGCACACAGCCTTGGGGGACTCCTGTGCTAATTGTGCAGGTATCTGGTGTGATTCTGCTTAGCTCCACCTGCTGCTTCCTGTCTGTTAGGAAGCTTATGATCCACTTACAACACTTACAGATAAAAGACTACTGTAGTCTTGTCAGTAGGTACTTGCACAATTGCCTCAGAAAGTATATCTCAGCTATTTTGAGGGCTTTTCATGCTGTTGAGAGTTCATTTACATTGAATGTAGAACCTCAAGGCCCGGGGGTCAGATCCGGCCCATGGGGTGCTTAAATCTGGCCTGTGGGGCCACCCTGGAAATAGAGAAGGACTGGCCTGCGGTGCCTCTGCCAGTGAAAATGCAGGCCTCCCAAGCTCCGTTTTTGCTGGCAAAAGGTTGTAGGAGGCCATCCCAGCCAAAAACAGAGGTTGGGAGCCCTTTTTCTCTGGCAGAGCGCTTGGGCTGCCACAGTCGCCCCTGACATGTGGGATGTCAAGCTGGCCATGCCCACCATGGCCCCTAAAGTCAAACCCAACCCTAACATGGCCCTCAATGAAATTGAGTTTGACACCCCTGGCGTAGAAGCATCTTGGCTGGATCATTGCGGTCAGCCGCTCAGATGGAGAGACAGGCCTGCATTAGTGGTGGCTTGCTACTGGTTTGCCCCGGTAGTGGCAGTTGCGGGAGGCTCCACCCACCCATCCAGAAGATTGACAAAACAATCAATCAGTGCCACGGCTTGTCTCCACTGAAGGTTTTTAAGAAGAGATTGGACAGCCATTTGTCTGGAATGGTCCAGAATTGTGGTTCTCAACTGTGGGGGGTGCAATGTCATGGGATCCGCAAAGACTTGAAGAAACATTATAATTTAAATCTTGAGTTAAGTCTTGGTGGTCCATAGCCACGGTTGGTGGCCACAGAAGGTATTTAAAGGGGATCCATGGTGAAGAAAAGGTTGAGAACAACCAGTCTACCACTGGTCTCCTCCTTGAACAGGGGATTGGACTAGAAGACCTCCAAGGTCCCTTCAAACTCTGTTATTCTGTCCTGTTCAAATGAAGTAAGTGGTGATTTTGGAGAATCTTGTGGAAGAATAGATTGAGGTCGAGAGTAAGTCTTTGTAAATAATATTAATCTTGACAGAGGTCAGATTCCAACAGTTCTTTGATGTGAACAAATAAGCAAGATTTTGAAAAAAGAGGTGAGGGAGCAGAATCAAAGTCTTACATAAACAGAATCCAATAATTCTTATGTACTTTAATTGAGTTTAAATTTCCAAAACCAGTTAGAATTGTGACATAGGACAGGGGAGGAATTAGTTGATGGGATGGAGGAACGCTTATGCATTCTGCCCATTTGAGTCACAGCAAAGCAGCCAAATGGCTGGGGAAGAGAAAATATGGCCCCCACTTTCAAAAGTGGGACGGGGAAAACCTACAATTTTCAGGCCACTCAGTTCGAATCAGTACTTGGCAATATTGTGCAGCAGTTCATGAAGGGCTGGATCTTAAGAACCATGCAGCAATTTCCAGAAATGAGCACCCATTTATCAAGAAATGAGACTTGCCAAACTAAGATTATCTGACTGTTCAATCTGTTAACTTCCTTAGTATATCATATCTTGATTTTATGAAACCACTTGACAAAGAACGTAACATTCAAAGAGTGAGTTAGCAGTAAAAGGAAACTAGGCAATCAAAGAACAGGGTGGCTGGACACCATCAAGGCTGACACCAGCCAAAGCATAGAAAAACTCAAGGAAATAGGGCAAGATTGGAAGATGCAGAGAGACCTGGCCCAGAGAATCGCCAAGAGTCGGATTTGGCTGAATGGATAAATCACTCAGCTGCAGACTGTCTAGTAAGGTCCTGGGCCGCCTGCTCTTTTGTTCTTTAGGAAAGAGAAGTCAAATGGCAGGTGTGAGGCACCTGGCTTAGTCATAGGACTTAAAAACGGACTTGAAGTTGTAGCTGATGAAAACCAAATGACTCCTGAGTGAAAGCACAACTATATTTGTACAAAAGTACAAAGAAAGATACAAAGAAGCAGAATAGGGCAAAGGAGGGGACTAAGGGCAGTTTAGAACAGGGGTTCCCATCTCCGGTCCATTTACTGGCATCGAGCTGTGGCATGCCAGAAACCAGGCCACGCAAACAAGCGAAACACCATCCGCAGGATGCAGATGGCACCCCCCCCCCCCGGTTCGTGGAAAAACCTCTTTCCATGGAACCAGTCCCTGGTGCCCAAAAGGTTGGGGGCCACTGAGTTAGAGGGCTGCCCCATTTGTACTCAGCCATGCCCTGAATATGCCTGGGAACCTCTTTTTTTACCAGTCACGTCGCCCACACTTCATGCCCAAATCATGACTGAATTTGTAATTGGAAATCCTTTGTTTGTTTGTTTGATCTGACTTGGCACTGCCCAGTCCAAACATTCTGGCCAGGTCAAGAGTATGATCAACAGAATAAAAAAGAAAACCATGCAAACAAAGAATTAGACCAGAAAAGAAAGAAAAGAACCAGATGAAGGTGAATTGAATAGACCACGCAGAGCATCTGCCACCAACATCCAGAGGTTGCTCCAGCCACCTTAGCCCAGGCCTGGCAGAACAGCCTGCTCTCCAGGGCATCGGCAGCCACCTGGACCTTAGGGGGGAACCGCATTCCAAAGGGCAAGTGCCATGACCAAGAAAAACTGCTTCCAGGTGATGATTGATGACCCTGTTTAATCAAAGGAGCCCAGGGGGCATTGCCCAGTCTGTGTGTATCAGCTGAGCAGTCTTTATGAAGGCAGGCTGGCCCCCAAACACCTGAGACATGCTATGTAGGATTTTAACCAGGAACCCTACTTGGAAACCAACTGGCAAACAGTGCAAGTCCCAAAGCAAAAGAGCCATATGCCGAATGCCCATCAATGCTTGTGATGCTGCATTCTGCACCAGCTGAAGTTCTCAGGAGGCCTTTGAGGACAGCCCCATATAGAGTGCAACCAGGACATGAGTAACTATCTGAAGGACTTCCTGATCCAAGACAGAGCACAACTGGCCCACCAGCCACATTACATGCAGGCCTTCCTGGCCACAGCTGCCACTGGCTCATTGAGCAGGAACACCCCCAAGGTTGCTCATCACTATTCAGTTGGGAGGTGCAACCCTATCCAAGGTTAAAGATAAGAGGTGCCAGATCTAGGTGGTCTTAATATATAGGTGGCCTTCCCAAGGCCATTGGGTCTTGGGAAAATTGAGTCCTCCCCATCAAACCCCACACATCCTCTAGGCACTAGGATAAAACCTAAATAAAATTAACTGATGCTGTCATCTCCGGCCAATGAGAAGATTTGCATTTTTAGAATTATTTGGAATAAGAGGCAGCATTGGCATACCCTCCATTTTGGTGCCCTGGACCACTGCCTACCAAGTTTAGCCTAAAGCTGAATCTGCTGTGCAGGACTTTATCCATCGGTTTCATGTAGATGTTGGAACAAGAGGAAGGAGGAGATGGGGTTCCATGGTATCCAAGGTGGAACCTAGGGAGAGACTGGAATTGTCCCCAAAGGAGGAGGAGACTATTGTAAAATAGTGCCACCAACTCCCAGTTCCCAAAGTCAGTCCAGAAGGATATCATGGTGGATGGCATCAAAAACCATGGAGAGATGAAGGAGAACAAGCATGGATGTACAACCTCTAAGTCAGATTCATCACAGATTACCTACAGGTGTGACAAGGCTGTCTCTGCACTGAGTTCTAGTCTTAAATGGGACTAGATAATCCAGTTCCTGCAGAATTCTCAGGAATTCTGCAGACTTACCTGTTCAACAACCTTCCCTACATGGTAGCTATCTAAAAGTGTTAGGTCTAAGGACAGCCTCTTGAGGAGGTGCAGTACCATCTCCTTCAAGGCTGAACATACCTGAAAACCTTGTCTACGTACTTCTTCAAGCATTACCAACTCATCCCAGACCGCACCCCAAGATGGCACCCCAGGCACCTGGGATAGACCGACTCTCTCTCTCTCTCTCTCTCTCTCTCTCCCCCCCCCCGCATCCCCTTCTCTCCAAAACAACTGTTAACTTATAGATTGATCGGAAATTTTATTTTTCTACTTCCTAAATTCATTCATTTATTATTATCACACCTTTATTACTTGTACAAATAACTCAAAGCAGCAAACATATCCAACATATTTTCTCTTCCTTTCCCCCTAGAGAAATGGGTTTCATTTACCAATTTTTAAAAGCATATCAAATAAAACACTTTCATTCTAAATAATTAATTTTATATAGTTTTTAAAATATTTTAACATTTTATTGTACACCAATAAAACACCAGAATCTGTATTTGAAAGAGATGGGTGCCTCAGAAATGTGAAAAATTGAATGAATAAATGGATAGATAAATAAAAAAATAAACAAGTAAATAAACAAATAAATCAATATTGTTAAAAGTCTATTGTAGGGTGAAAGTAAATTGATTAAATTTGACAGCAGTATGTGCAAAATTTCTAACTTAAAACACTACTAGTGAATTGCAGACAGAAAAAGAGCCAGCAGTTTGAGGTTCTTGGCTATTCACTAAGGCTATTCACCCATTTTTGTTCAGTCTACATGCAAGATATATGAAGAGAAACTGGATTGGAAGAGCATCTTAAAATAGAGGAAGAAACGTCAATAACCTGCACTGTGCTGAGGACCCTCTGATAGTTGAAAATGCAAAAGATCTGCAGTCTCTAGTAATGCAAGTCAAACGGCACAGTGAAAAAATGAGACTAATTAAATATAAAGAAGACAAAACTAACGACAACAAGTACTGCAGCCAGAATTGACAATGAAGATATTGAAGTGGTTTATAGTTTCTGCCTCTTAGGATTGACTAGGAACCAGCAGCCAAAACACTCTCTGGATTAGCATTTGGTAGAACGGACTCTAAGGCATTGGAAAAGGTACTCAAAGGTTTCTCAAAGTACTCAAAGGTACTTTGTAGGTATAGCTCTATACCTACAAAGGTCAGAATTGTGTCGGCTGAGATGCTCTAGAAAAGCAAAAGGTGGACTTGAAAGAAAGAGGATAGGAAAAGCATTGATTCATTTGAATTGGTGTTGGAAAAGACTCTTGGGAATATTGTGGATAATCTAGAAAGAAATAAATGGATCATCAAACAAAACAAGCCAGGGTTGTCCCTCAAGGGACAAATGACCAGGCTCAAATTTTCCCATTTAGGACACGTTGTGTGAAGATCCAGCTCTCTGGGAAAGGCTGCTGGGCTGGGAAAGAGGAGAAGACGATGACTGGTAGGGTGGATGGGCTCAGTTACAGCAGCCATGGGGGTCCCATTAGGAGACTTGAAGGACCAAGTTGGGGTCAAATCCTCCTGGAGAATTTATCTACCTGTGGGGTCAACTAAGAGAGTAGGCAAGGCTGACTCAATGGCAGTCAATCACAATCAATCAATCCAACCTTTTTTCAGACTTCTATATAAGCCTGAAAAAATCTTGCAGCTTTAAGTTTGCTGGAAAGGATAGCAGTGAAGTTATTCTGCCAAATTATTCCTGAAGCCTCCATAGCCTCTTAAAGGCAGCCTTTTGCTCTAAGCAACACTCTGCTGACCAGCCGGAGAGGCCTTGTGGCCCATAGGATGAATTTGGGAGAGGCTGCCCTGCCTCCCCCCCCCCCCGGGCACTCCTGTCTTGAGTTTTCACCGCACAGTTACTTGTCAGGATATGGCAAGAGCTCAGCAAACTTCCCCAGATGTCAACTCTCCTGGCTTCACTAGCTCAAGGCTCACACTTCAAATCACAACTAGATCAAAACCAGCACACCTAGATCAAAACTGGCACAACTAGATCAAAACCCATTGACTACTAAGGCAACGTCAGGAGGATTGATTGATCGCCCTCCTCAACATGGAGATGCAAGTCTCCCTCTCTAGGTAGTTTAATTCTGAGGTTACTTTTTCCCGCATCCATCTTCCGTTAACAGACATTTTGCTGTGCATTTCTTGGCCTTGAAATTGAGGAGTGTTTTTGGCTGACATCTCTTTCCAGAGAACCTCAAATTTGCACACTGGCTCTCCCAGGGCAGAGGGTCAGCCTGGCCACTCACATCTTCTGTCCCTCTTGAATATGGCAGCCATCAAACATCAGAAGGCCAAAGAAGGCCAACCAGAGTCTTGGAGGTCTCCAAGAGAGGCCGTTGCTGCCCATCAGCCGTGCCAGGCGTTCACTGTAATGGCATCTGGACACCACTCTATCTCAAGCAGAACCCAATATGGAAGCCAAGGAGAAAGCCCCCCTCCTCCCAGCCTCTCCCCAGTGCCCAGCGTTACCGTTTGCCTTCTACTCAGGCGACCATGTCTTCCAGTAAGTTCATGTAGCTTCCCCAACTATACCTTCTGAAGTCAGTGAGTCATTGCTAGACACCGGAGCTGCTTGCCCCACATTTACTGTGCCGGAAAAAGGAAGTGGTGAACGAAGTAGAGCAAATCGTGCAACCTTGCAAGGAACACGCGGTCTCTTCAAATACCAGCTGGCATCCCAGAACCACTGCCGGCCCTCAGCTAAGTAGCTACTGGGCTCACTTGGAGGCGGAAGCTCTGGGATTCCAGCTGCAGAGGAAGGGTGGTCACAGGTACATCAAGGAGGCTATGTCTGGAGACAGTGTCCCCTTCTGTGCTACTTGCAGACAACCTCCCTGCAATTATGTGTGGCTAGCACTGAACTGGCCAGAAGTGTCCTCTACAAGTCTACATGGCCATCCACCATAGGTCAAGGGCCCAACAGAGGCAACAGGGTGCCCTTCCTGTCTAGAGCTGAAGGCTCGCAACATTCATCGGGGGCCTTGAATGATCTTAAGAAACAGATTAAATGCAGGATCGGATCACTATTCTCCGCAGAATTACATGTTCGGTGTTTGTTTTACCCAGCGAGGTCAGTAAGTTCTGTGTTCTTCTTTCAGAGAGAGAGTTGGTATTATTGCCTTTTCTCCGGGTAGCAGGAAATTGAATGCAGCCCTAAATGATAACCCTGCTGGGAAGCAGCCAGAGCGTAGCTCTCTCCAACCGCAGCTGGGAAGATCCGTGGCTGCAAAGCTGTTGCTGGAAAGGTCACGGTGTGCTTTGTGAGCTTTTTCTCAGAAGCAGCTGGGGATTTCCACCCCTGCCGGGGATTCAGCACTTGCAGCCAACACATTGTGGGTCCCGGCATGGAGCACAGAAGGGACCTCCTTCAGCCAAGGGATTGGGGCTGACCAGAGGCTTATTTAGGAGATCAAGTCACAGGCGAGAGGGATTCGTCTCTCCCCCTGTGAAATACCAAAGTGCCAGGGAAAGGGAATGGACGTTTTCCTGGCCATTTGGGGTCAGGCCTCAGGATTGGCAGCATGGATGTGCAGCCTACACTAATTCCAGGCACTATTGGTCCCCGTGGCTGTGGCTTCTAGCCCACACTTGTTTTTATTTTGTTTATTGATCCGTTATTAAAATATATATGCCACCAACCTCACTATACAAAACGACTCTGGGTGGCTTGCGCTACATTGCAAGTGTAAAGATAAAAACATTATAATTAACAGGAATTAGTTAAAGCTAGGAAAGAAGTAGACAAGCGGTAGGTAGGAAGGCTTGTCTTCTTTTCTCTGAAGGCTGATTTAGTTGCCTGCAACTGCACTTGGCCGTTGCTGCCCATCTACGCTGTGAAGGGTTGATGGGTAAGCAGACGGCTGCAGGCAGGCTGACGCAAACCCTCCCCAAATCCCAAGTGCGTATTGTGCAAAGGTGCACATCCTGTCTGCTGATTGGCTGGTCTGACTTCCTGTTCTGTGCTTTGCTGTTTGTGGGCCCCCTAGTTTTGGGGTCTCCAACCTTGGCAACTTTAAGACTTGTGGGCTTCAACTCCCAGAATTCCTCAGCTAGCTTTGTTAGAATGTTACATTTGCAGAAATATAAATGGCAGCAAGAGGCTCCAAAGGGGGGGGGGGGCATGACAGAAATGGCCCTTCTCCCAGAGCCTGCCAGCTGGGATTCCTCAGCTGAAGGGGTCCATAGCATGCCTTTTCTGCAAGAGTGAACGGGGCAGACTAACCCCATTGAAGCAAGATGGTTCTTTAGCCAACCTGATTTCAGGCCACCCCTGGGTCATATTACAGGACAGAAAACAACGGATGGAAATGGATCAAAGAGAGAAGCAACCTGGAACTAAGGAGAAACTTCCTGACAGTGAGGACAATTAACCAGTGGAAGAGCTTCCTTTCAGAAGTTGTGGGTGCTTCATCACTGCAAGTTTTTAAGAAAAGACTGGACAACCATCTGTCTGAAATAGTATAGGGCAGGGGTATCAAACTCGCATCATCACGATGGCGTCACGTGACATATTAGGACTTTCCCCCCCTTTGCTAAACTGGGCGGGGCGGAGGCAGCACATGATACATCTGGCCCACTGGCCGTGAGATTGACAGCCGTGGTATAGGGCCTCCTGTTTGAGCATGGGGTTGGACGAGAAGACCGCCAGCTTTATTCTGGTTGAAATCCCTCTACCAAACTGCCTGGTTTTGACCTGCTGTGCTCTCTCTGGACAAAATTGAACAGAATAAGGTGTTTTACTGGAAGAGGTGCCTCTGCCCTGTATCAGTGGGGATGCTTGCAATTGAGGGCTGCTATGCAAACTATTAAATATATTGTGCAAGATTGTCCATGATGTGCATTCTCTGTTCCCTATAAGATCTGCACGAAGCAATGCCAGAGGCCATCGCCTGGATAGCCGAATTGGACATCCAGTTATGATGCCATGATCATACATCCATAGTAGTTTTATATATCATTACTTGGAGTGTGGGCATATGTTTTCTTCTCTATCCTGTTCTCATGATATGCTAAATAATAACTACGGTTGTAAGACTACCTGCACACATTTATGCTGATCCTCTGGCGGGGCTGTGGCCTCCAGATGGTGCCTGTGGGAGAAGAATGCGGTGTTCCTTGGAGGAGAAGGGAGGGGTCTGATGGGGAGAGGGCTTGAATGAGCAGGGATGGGGGTTGCATCCTCCAGGGCTTTTTGGCGGCTCTTCCCTTTAGAGAGGCAACTGCCTCCTCTCTTTACCCCGGCTGAGCACTTGCAACACAGGGCCCACGTGCCCCCCATGTGCAACAGCAAGGCTGGCCAGTGGCCAAGCATGCCTCCCTTCTGCCACCAGCACCAGTTCTGGCTCGCCAAGTCCTGTTCCCCAAGCAACTCAGGTGGCAACTCAGCGTAGCCTATTAGAGCTGTCCTGCATGCGCCACATCAGCCTTTCTGCTGCGCCCCCCCCCCCCCGGGTTGGGAACTCCCAAAGATGTGAGCCAAGTTGTGTGGGTGGGTGGGGGATGTCACGAGCCATGCATTTCAACCATGGGTGAAGTCAGAACAAGGTACGCATGGCCCCAACTTGTACAATGTCAAGGCTGTAAAAGGGTTTGTTTATTCAGTTATTTATTTATTAAATTTATGCCACCCATCTCACTATCCAGAGAGACTTTGGGCAGCTTGCAATGCAATAAAGTCATATAAACCATTAATAAGAAATAGGAAAAGACTGAAGAGCAGGAACGCGGGGTCTTCTCTCCGTCCACCACCCACCTCCAGTGCGCTAGGCCCCCATTGGGGCCTCAAGCTAACCAGCTGAGCCAGGCTTTGAGGTTCTTCTGGGAGGACAGGCGGATGAGGATGGCTCTCACCTCCAGAGGCACGATGTTCCAAAGAGTGTGTGTGTGTGTGTGTGTGTGTGTGTGTGTGTGTGTGTGTGGCAGAAAAGGCCCTTCTCCTGGACCCCGCCAGCTGAAGCTCCTTGACCCATGGGGTCTGCAGCAAGCCCCGCCTGCTGGAGCGAGTGAGGCAGGCTAGTCCCATTGGGCCGAGGTGGTTCCTTTCATAACCTGGTCCCATGAAGGGCTTTAAAGATAAAATCCAACATCTTGAATTGATTTTTCTGGAAGCAAACTGGGAACCAGTTTAGCCACCTGTAGGACAGGGGTAATGGGAGTGTGTGCGTGTGTGGGGGAGACTTTTAAAGGCCTCATGGCTCTGCAGTGTTTGTGTGGCTTCTCTGACCCCTGGACAGCAGGTCACCTCTCCTTCAGGTAGAGAAGAGGAAACCCTGAGCTGCACTGCATTCCTCATGCCAATATCTGAAAGGCCCAAGCGCTTGCTTCCCCCTCCCGGCAGGGCCCCGAAGGATCCCTCCAGGAGGACCCTCGCTCCAGCCCGTCCCTCCTTCCTGGCTGTGGCCTGTGGATCTCCAACTGCAGAAGAGTAAGGAAGAGCAACTAGAGGGATGAAGGTCTCGGAGGTTCAACTCACAGCTGAGGTTTGGGAATGCAGAGCCAGGGTGGGGATGGCTTGAGCAAGGTGCCCACAGCAGCCGCTTTCCAGAACAAGGGACATCACCCTTCTGTAGCCATGGCTCTAGGAAGGCTTGCAATTGGGAAGGGGCACAAGCCGGGGCAGATATACCCCTGACACACCACCCACATTCCCTGTTGACAGTCCACAGAAAGCTGAAAATTGTGAAGCGGGGAAATGGGTTTTCAGCAGTGGGCTTAATTTGCTTTTATCTGAAAAGGTGCAACATCTGTTTATCTCCCTTTGTCCTTACTGAATTACCTGCCCCCAAGAAGCCTCTCTTCGATGCCCCAGAGGAAAGGCTTCTAGACGGGCTCCATGGACAACTCCGGGGAGGCAAGGCTGCTCTGGAGGGCACAGTTGAAAGCCCGGTAACTGGAGAAGAAAGCAGCCTTCGGACCAGGCAGACTCTCAGGCCCTCCAGAAGCCCGCAGAGCAGAAGCTGCCAAAGCCTCTCCTTGCTGTGCAGGGAAAAGCCACATTCCTGGGGCAGCTGCTCCATAAAGGGAGAAGGCGTCTTGACCTGCTGGGAAGCCTCCAGAAGTGTCTAGCAGCGAAAGAAGGCCGGGCCTGGTGCTGCCCCATGCCTGCTGGCTTTGGGCTTCTGGGGCAAGACAAGGCCACTGACTCCAGGCTGGGCAGAAGCCGCTCGCCGGCTGAGCCTCCAGGCTGCTGAAGGACTTGTAGCCCGGAGCCAAGGGGGCAGCAGAGCTGCTCTCTGCCTGAGGGAGGGCAGCGCAGGAGGGATCCACCGGCAAGCTCTCCAGCCCGGGCAGCCAGTCGGCGTGTCCTTCGGAAGCATAAGGGCCTTGCCCTGACAAAGGCAGCTCCAGCCCAGAGCCCTCAGGCTCCACTCGGCAAGCTTGATAAGCCGGCTGGCAGAGACCCTGCAGGCAGGTGGGCTTCTCTGGAGCAGAGCAGCTTTGGGCGGAGGTTGTCGGGGGCCCCAGATCACCCATGCTCAGGGTGCCACGCAGAAGGTCTCTGAAGAGACCGGCCACGGCGTCTTCGTGTGGGACCTGCTCCGTCTCTTCCTCTGCCTCTTCCGGGCTTCCTGGTTTGACACCTCCGGCACTGCTGTCTGTGGTTAGGGAGCCTTTGCTCAGGAAGACTTCTTCGGGGATTAGAAATGGCTCTCGGTTCACATTGAGAGGCTGGTGAGGGAGATCAGCACCACCTTTGCTGGGAAATGGCCTGCAGTTGGCATTTCAGGAAGGAAAGGCACGAGGATCAGCGGACTGCCAGGAGCACGAGGAGAGCCCCCTTTGCTTGTTGGCCTCCCCACTCCTGCTGCCTGGCTGCTCATCGGCTTCCCTTGGCTTCGATGACACAGCCTGGAACAGCACTAGAGCAGCAGACCTAGCTCTGGCCTTCCTTAGAGGCAAGACCAGCTACCCTCCGCTCTACATACCGTCTGTAGGGAGCCGTCTCCATCTTGCCGAAAACCCAAAGCTGAAAGAAGCAGGAAGACGCTTGAGGGTGCTTGCATGCAAGGTGCCCTGCCCCCCCCCCCCAAAAGGAGCCACCCTGGGGAAGCCTACCCATTTTCCCGCTGTTATATCCTCTGCCATTTTGCTCTTGCGGGGACTTGGGATCCCGTCCCACCATTTCCTCTTCACCCTGCAAAGCAAAAAAAGAACTCACTTCATTATCTGAAGAAAGGCAGGAAAACTGCAGCAGGCATGAGCCAGGCAGGACAGACTCTCCTGTGCTGGATGCCCCAAATACCTGAGGCTTTAAGACCCCAAACAAGGGTGAATGGGTACAATATTGCCGCGTTCCCCTCCTCTCCTTCAAACTGATTCCAATCGGTGTGGATGGGGAGGAAATTGAGGCTGAGCTCTTTGGGAAATTCCTCAGGGCTTGAACTCTCTCCACGTCAACATCTACAGGAGGTCGCTGAATGAGGCCAGCCTAGGGTCAGTTGATGCCCAACTGTGTCTCTTGACTCTTGGTTGACCAGGGATGCTTTTGAAGTTGTATTTTGATGGCTTTGGATGGGGAGGTGCAGGTGCAGGTTCATTCCTAACCAGACTGAGTGACTGGATTCATGGAAGCTGTAATTAAGGACCGGCCAACTTCTTGGTTGCTCATCCCAGCTGGTCCTCTTGGATGTGTACTAGATGACGGCTGTAACTAAGAAAGTTTTTGCACAGATCCATCTTGTGCACCAATTGTGTCCTTTCCTGTATCTGGAAGTCCAATGGCTGTACAACCGCCATGTGCTCTACATGGGTATGCCCTTGAAGACCACTCAGAAGCTGCATCATGTGCAGAATGCATAGTTTGAGTGGTAATGGATGCACTTTGCTTCACCCTGACAGCATCTCCGCCCCATAAACTGCACAAATTGCCATACAGCTTTTGGGTGAAATTCAAGGTAGTAGTTGTTACCAACAAAGTCCTTTATGTCTCAGGGCCCGGATACCTGCATATCTCCTGTATGTCTGGCCATCTTGCTAGATCCAGCCAAGCGCCTGGTCCGGTTATTAAAATTATGTCATCTTGTGGAGAACTCTTGAGACAGGACTGTTCTAGCACTGGCTGTGTCCGTGGGGCAGAATTCCCCACCCCAATATCTGCTCAACTCCACTTTGGTGTTGCCCAGGAACGCTCTTCAGATAAGGCTCCTGCAAAAGGTGATTTCTGATCCCACTCTGCGGGAGTGGGGTGGGGATTCTATTCTCTGGGTTTTGGAGTTTACTTCTCCAATAGAGTAATATTTGTTTTCTGTTTCCTACTTATTTTTTTATTTAAATGTTGTTGGTGGCTGAGAGTCACTTGAAGCGGCTTATAAAACTAACAAACAAGTTAACCAATAAATGAAACCCACCACAGGAGACAGAGGTAGCAGAAGAGAATGAGACTGATGATCATCATGCACAACCAAAGAATGGACGTCCAGGATTTCTTTTCATAGCTGGGCTCAAAATCTGCAAAGGAAGGAAACAGTTACAAAAAGAGAAACTAACAGATCAACTTCCAGTCATATCTTGGACTTCAAAAAACCAGATTTTGGTGAACTCAGAGCAAATATCAGTAGGATCCCACAGCAGGAGGAACTAATGGGGAAAGGACTTCAAGATGGGTGGAGGTTTCCAAGGAACATAATTGCAAGCCATGAAGGAAAAATGGAGGACAATTTGAGACAAGGGAGCTTCACAGATTGTTGAAAACAAAGATTGTTGAAAGAGAGGTGGCTGTGGTTACTCCCAGAGTTTTGGTCAGGGAAGATGAAGCTCTGATTGAGTTGAGCTCAATGAACAATGCTCAGAACAACCTAAAAGGCTTGTCTGGGTATTTTCAACACCAAAGGAAAAAGAAAGAAAATGGAAACCAGCAATTTAGTGGCGGAGAAAATGGTAAAAGAATTTAGAAGCTGCTTGAGTTCAGTCTTCTCCAACAAGAATTGGGTATGTCTAGTCTAGTGAAAAAAAGGACTGTGGGTAACGTGATAGCAGTGTTCCAATATTCGAGGGGCTGCCACAAAGAGGGGGTCAACCTATTTTCCAAAGCACCAGAAAGCAGGAAAAGAAACAATAAATGGAAACTAATCAAGGAAGGAAGCAGCCCGGAACTAAGGAGAAATTAATCAGTGGAACAGCTTGTCTTCAAAAGTTGTGGGTGCTCTGGGGGGGGGGGGGGCGGGGGAGAGGAGCTGACGTCGCGACAGAACAATCAGAGGATTCCTGGGCTCCAGGATCACCGCCAAGAATCCTGCCGCTAGACGGTCCGTTTTGGGCCTCACAGTCTCGTTTTGACTGTGATAGTGGACGGCACATCTTGATGATCCCAGGGACACTGCAAAGTCCCCGGTTGATCCGGGAGAAGCCCTTTTTCTAGCAGCGGGGCGGCAATCATTGTAGCTGCTGAAGTTGGGACAGTTCCGGAAGAAGATTAGAAGGACAGTGAGTCAATGTGGTGAGAGACTTTCAATTTAAATCAATATAAAAGAACACCCTGAGACTGAAATGGAAATTAAATTGGAGATAAAAGGAAATTAAGCAGCGAAATTAAGCTGGATTTATTTCTTATTTTTAAACCATTTGCATTGGTGGAGGTATAAATCTTTGTTTTGTTTTTGACCGGGTCTGGATTGAAAAGGATTAATAGAACTGAGAGCTGTCTTACATTTTTAAGCCTTTGTGCCTTTTATTGAAAATATTTTCTTTTTTTTCCTGGGGTTTAATTTTTTCTTCTCCATTTGAGGATTGTTTTAATTTTCCATTTTATCAACAAAGAACTTTTGGATTATAATAGCGGGGAAGAAAGGAGTGTGTGTAATACTGCCATCTACTGGACTGGAAACTTTGTTACTCTTTTTTATTCAAGCACTAAGTTGAAACAATTGTGTTATATTTTGCTACAAGGACTCTGAACTTTCTTGCAGATAAGATAGTTGGAAGCACATCTGAGGAAGTTGGAATTATCTGTATTGTTTATTCAGGTGTTCTTTGGGGAACTATCAGAAGTAGGAGTCTGAGACTGAATGAGAGATTTGTTAATGTTTGGGAAGGAGAATTGCAGAAAAAACTGGAATATTTTTTTCTTTCTCCCTTCATCATTTTTTTTTCTTTTCTCTGCTAAGTGATAACTCTCTGTATTCTTCCCCTGCTTAAACATTTTCAATGGACTTATGAAACTTTCTCTCCCCCCCCCCCATAATAACTGAATTGGTTTAAGGTGTACAAGTGCCTGAAGATTGATTTTTGATTTTTGGGGGGGGGGGTTGGCTTTTTGGCTTTTTATTTTTCAGTTTTGTTTTCCTTTCTCTCATTTTTTTTTTATTATTGATTTTGATGATATTTTACTGACATTGGGGTTAATTTAAGCCTTTTAAAAAGTGGATTAGGGTATTGAAGAACCTGAAGAATTGTTAATTTTTTCTTTCTCCCTTTTTCTTTTTATTCTCATTTTTCTTGGCTTTTCCATTTTTTGTTTTGGCTATTGGTGACTACTTGACAAAATGAGTAGAAAGGTAACGGCAGTTGGCTCCTCCTCAACTACACCTTCCTCGTCACCATCTGGAGGACAGCGATCTAATCAGACGATGCTTCAGCAGGAGAAGGAGAAAGAAAAAGAAAGAGAGAAGGAGACGACATTACAGATGATTGTTCAAGTAGTCCAGAAGATTGAACAACAACAATTAAAGACAGATGAAAAGGTGGCAAGTATAGAGCAAATGATGTTGAAATATGAAGATAGACTGCAAAAAATTGAGAAAAATGAAGAGCAAAGAGAAGGAAAAATTAAAGACATAGACAATAGATTGGGAGAAGTTGAACATGACAGGAGTGGATTAATTGGATGGGAGATGGACAGATCAAAATTTTATCTTAGATTCCAAAATATAGAAGAGAAAGGAGAAAATTTGGCAGAAATAATGATAGGAATCTTGGCAAAAGCACTAGAAATTACCAAGGAGAAGATGATGGATAGCGTAGATGAGATACCTATATACTCGAGTATAAGCCGACCCGAATATAAGCCGAGGCCCCCAATTTTACCACAAAAAACTGGGAAAACTTATTGACTAGAGTATAAGCCGGGGGTGGGAAATGCAGCGGCTACTGGTAAATTTCAAAATAAAAAAAGACTGGTCAAAAGTGCGAGGACCTGTCAAAAATCACTTTTTTTCAGCCCTCTGGGTAGTCCTTTTGTGCATATGGACTACTCAGAGGGCTGAAAAAGTAATTTTTGACTGGTCCTCGCACTTGTGACCAGTCCTCGAACTTACGACTGTCCTCACATTTTACGTTTTTGCCCTATCTTGTCACCATGGTGAAGAGAAGCAGTTGCGAAATGAGTGACATGGTTTTAAGAATGCTGCACGGGCATAAATGTGAGGATGGTCATATGTGTGAGGACCAGTCAGAAGTGTGAGGACCTGTCAGAAATGACTTTTTTCAGCCCTCTGAGTAGTCCCTATACACATATATCACATGACCAGCTAGCCACGCCCACCCAGTCACTGGCTTGATCTAATTTCAGGCAAGTTGAAGCCTCTGTTAAGAGATACCAGGGCTGGGCAAATGTGGCCCTTTTACAACCTGTGGACTTCAACTCCCAGAATTCCTGAGACAGCCAAGCTAGGAGAACCCACTAGCTAGCAGCCAATTACAAGAAGGCTAGCTAGCAGCCAATTACAATCAGCTCTCAACTCAAGCTCAGTGCACATGGGATCTCCCTAAACGGTGAGGATTTCTTTGTTTCTTTCTCCCTTTAAGCCCACCCCCCAGCCCGTTTTTGCTTCCAGGGGGCTGCAGAGAGTCTTGCTAGGCACCCCCCTCATGTCCCTAGCAAGCCTTGGGAGCCAAAAAGGGGCGCGGGGGTGGGGCACTGCACCCCCCCCCCATGCCCCGTTTTGGCTTTAGGAAGCCTCCTTGCCACTCTTGGGAGCCAAAACAGTTGCAGGGAAAAAGTCATTTTTTTCATGACCCGAATATAAGCCAAGGGGGCGTTTTTCAGCCTGAAAAATGGGCTGAAAAACTCGGCTTATATTCAAGTATATACGGTATATCGAGTTTATTCTAGGTATCCAATGCGCAACAAATTACCATGAGAAGTACATATAAGGTTTACTAAGAAATCAATTGAAGCACAAATACTGCAGATTGCCAGAGAAAAAGCATTGAAGTATAAGGAGAAAGAAATTGTGGTTCTGAAGCAAATACCAAGAAAAGTGAGGGAGATGAGGAGAGAATACCAATTTCTGACCAAAATACTACTTCAAAAAGATGTGAACTACAGATGGCTGATACCAAAAGGATTAGTGTTAATGTGGCAACTGCAAAGATATAGAATATCAAAGATAGAATAGACAAAGCGAAAGCGTTTTATGCAGAATTTTTTAAAGAGAAGGAAATGGAAATGGAATTGCAAAAGATAGTAGTACCAATAGTACTTCAAGAAGAGGACCTAGCAAAGATTGAAAAAGCAGATGGAGCAATAGGGGGGATTGTGGAGTACAAAGAACAGCATGAACCAAGAACAACTAGAGCAATAAATCCTTCCTATAAAGTATGAACATGGAAGAGAAAAAATTGATTTCAATAAACATAAATGGACTTAATTCAACTGTTAAAAGAAGCAAGGTATTTCACAAATTAGAGAAATTAAAATTTGATATAATTTGTTTGCAAGAAGTAGCTATTAAAAAGCAACATGAACAGTTATTGGCGCATTCAAAATTAGGGAAAAATTTTACATCATTGCCACAATGTAAAAAAAGAGGAATTGTCTTATATATTAGAAATACAATACAAGCGGAGCAAATATATGCAGATGATGAAGAATTCTGATGGTGGAAATAATAGATAATAATATGAAAGTTCTTTTAATAGCAATATATGCTCCAAATAACAATCAAGGTGACTTCTACAGAAAATTGCATATGAAAATAATTGAATTGGAATATGATAATATCTGTATGATGGGAGATTTTAATGGTATAGTGGATGAGAAATTGGACTATGAAACACATAAAACAATAAGGCATAGTAGAAAGATACTACCGAAATCTTTTTTCAAGATGACTGAGGAAGTAAATTTAAAAGATGCATGGAGAGACAGAAATGGGAAAAACGACAATATACTTTTTATTCTGACAGACATTCATCTTGGTCTAGATTAGATTATGATATGGACAACAATGGAACTGACTTTGAATATAGAACAAATTGAGATAGAAGCAGATACGTGGGCAGATCATAATCCAGTGACAGTGAAATGGAAAGGACAAAGGAGAAGATTTAGATGGACTTTAAATAACACTGTATTAAAAGAAAAGGATTTTGTGCAGAAAATGGAGAGAGAATTGACTTTCTTTTTCAAGGAGAATAGGAAAAAGGACACATTGATGCAAAATATTTGGGACACGATGAAAGCCTATGCCAGAGGTTTGATAATGGACTATACAAGGAAGAGAAATATTAAGACAAGACAAACTTATAAAATATTGGAAGATTATTATAAGAGATTTGAAGAAGACTTCCAGAAATGTCCACACAAAAAAGATGTCAAAATGAAAATGGATACAATAAAACATAAAATGGAGTTATTGGAGAAAGAAGAACTAGCCCAAAAAATTAGAAGTACTAAACAGAATTATTTTGAGAATGCTAATAAACCAGGCAGATGGTTAGCATATAAATTGAAAAAAGAGAGAGAATCACAGAAAATAATTAATGACCAAGGACAAAGTAAATTTGGAAACAAGGAGAAGAAAAAAATTATACAGGATTACTATAGACAATTATATGAGCAGGAAAATAAAGAGGAGGAGGAAAATGTGATACGATATCTCCAAAATGCAAATTTACCTCAGATTCCTAAAAATATTGAGGAGATGCTACAGGGAAATATAATGATGATGGAACTAACTAAGCAATTAAAAAACAAAAGAATGGGAAGGCACCAGGGCCAGATGGATTGCCAGAGAAATATTATAGGACATTGCAGGAATCCTTGAGTCTCCCACTTTTAGAAGTTACGAATGAAGCGATGACAAAGAAGGAAATACCCAAGTCATGGTCAGAGGCATATATTACATTGATTCCCAAGGAGGACACTGACCCACAACAAATCAAAAGCTATAGACCTATATTCCTGCTAAATTCAGATTATAAAATTTTTGCTTCAATACTGGCAGAAAGACTTTTATAAAAAAGATATTTAAACAATTTTATACACTCAGATCAAAATGGGTTTCTGCCAAAAAGACAAATTAGAGACAACATGAGAACAATTCTGGACATTTTGGAATACTATGAAGCCCATCCTGAAAAGCAAATGGATCTGATATTTTTAGATGCACAGAAAGCCTTTGACAATATGAATTGGCGATTTTTGCTTCTTCAAATGGAACAGATGGGTTTTGGCAAAAAAATTACCCAAACAATTGAAGCTATATATTATAAACAAACAGCAAAAGTAAATGGAGAATTGACAGATTCTATTGAGATAATAAAAGGTACCAGACAAGGTTTTCCACTGTCTTCTCTGTTGTTCATATTAACATTAGAAGTGTTAAATAGAAATATTAGAGAAGAAAAAGATATAAAAGGAATGAAAATTCGAAAAGAAGAATACAAATTGCAAGCGTTTGCAGATGACCTGGTTTTCATTCTTGAAGATCCATTAATATCAATAACTACACTGATAGATAAAATAGGAGAGTTCGGGAAAGAAGCTGGTTGAA
>WNWU01000025.1:17492243-17503264 GCA_012654045.1 Ptyas mucosa | reverse complement strand
AAAGAAGGCGAGGATAAAATTAAAGTTTTACAAGATGCTAGAATGAGAGGGAGTTTTGGTTTACCTAATTGGGAACTTTATTATCAAGTGACAAATTTGATGTGGATTAAAGAATGGATAATGTTAAGAAATACCAGCCTATTGAATTTAGAAGGACATGATTTGTTGTTGGGGTGGCATGCTTTTTTATGGTATAAGGGAACAAAAGTATAGGGGTATTTTAGAAGACATCATATATGTGAGGCTTTGTTATTAAATTGGGAGAAGATTAAAAAACAAAATTATTTGAAAATTCCAGCCTGGGTATCAACGATTGAAGCATTTTCACATTCAGTAATATTTAGAAGGGAACAAATTGTTAGATATAGTGAATTAATGAATGAAAAGGATAAACTTAAATCGAGGCAAGAACTGGAAGAACAAGGTTTTAAAATGGATTGGTTTTCTTACTTGCAAATACATTTTAGATATGAAGAAGATTCTAAGCAAGAAGGTTTCTATAATATCTTGACTAATTTAGATAAAATTTTAATGAGCTCTGATGACTATGTAATTAAAAAGTTGTATGGTTATTTATTAGAAATAAAATTGGAGGAAGAACAAGTTAAAGAAACAATAATAGCATGGGGGAAAAATTTTGGTCATGGGATTGATTTAGAGAAATGGCAAAAATTGTGGTTGCAAAATTATAAAATGACAATGTCAACAGCATATAAGGAAAATCTGTATAAGATGTTTTACAGGTGGCATCTACCCCTGATGAGAATAGTCAGAATGTTCAAGAACAAATCGGAGAAATGTTGGAAATATCATCAGTCTCCAGGATCATATTACCATATGTGGTGGACATGTGTAGAAGCTAAAAGATATTGGACTAAAATCCACACATGGTTGGGAAAAAATGACAAAGAAACATATTGACTTTAAACCTGAGATATTTTTATTAGGGATTTTACCAGAAATGTATAATAGAGAATTGAGATATTTAATTGTGAACATTTTAACAGCGGCTAGAATTGTATTTCCTAAAAATTGGAAAAAGGAGAAAATACTTAACTGAAGATGAAGTTATTAAGAAAATTATGGAATGTGCTGAAATGAGTAAACTGACATTTGAAATTAGAGAACAGGAAGACAAACAATATTATATGATATGGGATTTATTTTATCAATGGCTAGATAATAAAGCATAGAAATGAAATATGAAATAAATGTAATGATAAAATATATGAAGCAATTTTTTATGGGAGACAAGCCATTGTTAAATAATTGTTAAATGAGAATAATAGCATAAAGGGATATAAAAAATCCTGCCCAAAGCAAAGATAACAGGAGATCTTAAGCAAGACCCAAGTTTACAATAAGTGGCAGATGGCAAAACCACGATTTCAAAACAAATATAGCCTCAAAATCGAATGGTGGTGATAAAACAGAAGATTTAACTAAAAGGAAAAGCTTCACTGGAAATACAAGTAGTTCTGCTCAATTAAAAAATAAGTTGGTCCTAAGTGCTAAGGAATGGCTATTCCACAATCCAACAGATTATGCTGTTCACAGGCAGGTGATCAATACACGATTAAAAGCCAACAGAAACAAAAGAGGACAATGACATAATAATTTCAAGGGTGCCTGCAGACAATCTAAATGAATCCCTACAGCAACAGCCACACTGAATATGTACAGCTGTATAGCAACAGCTACGACATTTAATGGGAATTTTTTCTGATCATAATCCAGTGACTCTGGTATTTAAAAAGAAATATAGAATATAGAGGTGGAGATTAAATGAGACTCTGCTATAAGCAATCAAGAATTGTAAAAAAGAGTTTGGTATGCAAATAAAGTATTCTTGAGAGGACAATTTATATTACAGAATACTAGATTGAAGAAACAGACAAAAGATTAAAAAGACATAAGTAAAAGAAAATGATTTAAAATATCACCTGAAAGGAAAAGTATTTTGAAACAAACGTTTGCAATGCCAGTTGATTAAAGTAGGGAGAGGGACAAGGACCAGGCTGATCATCTGCATCTGACTACAAATGCTTCGAAAATGGACAGCTGCAACCTTTGCAAATAACAATGAAGCCCGTTTTTGGAAAACAGTTTGATACCAGAGATTGGAAAGGATCAAATTCTGCTTTCATTCATAAAGAAGGGCAAGTTCCTATTTTACCAAAAAAATGACCAGTCAATTTCTTCACTGCATTAGAACTATAAAGTATTTAGGATGGTCTTAGCTGAAAAAATGAAAGATGTTATGAAGGATTTTGTACATGAAGATCAATGTGGCTTTTTGCCTCAAAGACAGCTGAGGGGCAATATAAAACATACTAGAATATAATCAATATATGGAACACAATCAAAACAAGCTGTGTTGATATTTCTTGCTGTGGAAAAATCATTTGCCAGTTTGAATTGTATATTTTGTTTAAAATTTCTTGAAACAATGGATTTTGAAGATAATTTTATCAAATGAGTAAAACTGATACGTAACTCACAAACAGTACAAATAGTAGTTAATGGTAACTCGACTTAACCTTTTGAGATACACAAAGGAACAAGAAGAGCTTTCACAGCTATTGTTCAGTTTGGCTTTGGAAGTTCTTACGAGAGAGAGGACGTAAGAGGAAAGAATAACGGGGTGAAAGTGAAAAAGTAGTTATATAAAATTTTGCACACAGTTTGGTTTTAATAGTCGAAAATTTCTTGGAGGGAATAGATATATTATTGGAAAAACTGAAAGAATTTGATAAACTGGTTGGAATTAAAATTAATGAAGAAAAAACTAAAATCTTAGCAAATAATACGAGGATGGAAAATCAAAATGAACTGATAGGAAAGCCACTGAGGCCACTTGGAAGTTAATCCGTGCCCTCAGCGTCCCCTTTATCAGAGTGGAAATGGGGATGGGACCTTCCTGGAAGTTGTAAGGACCGTGTTCTTACAAAACACTTCAGCACTTCCACCCCCCGTTTCCACTCTGATACAGGTGATGCTGAGGGCAGAGGGTGAGAAACCAAGATGAAATATAAAATTCTGCAGAGGGTTAAAACTGCCTAATCTTAAATTATCTTTGCAGCCTATTGTTTGGTTTGGATGAAGGATCTCTTACATGAGTCCCTGGCCTGAGGAGGAAATAGATTTCACCAGGAAGGACCAGGTTTCTACTCAGGTACTAGACCAGGACTGTGTTAGAAGTGCAGGTGACTCAGAGGGACGAGTTAAAAGGAGCAGGAAAGGGCTGCAAGGGAGCACCATGTCAATCTGGAGGTACAGAAACACAGATATTTTCCTTCAGAGCTCCCAGACATTTGAAGGCACCATGTCCATTGCACAAATGCTGCTTCCCAGGATCCCATGCACTTCTTGCACCAAGAGGAAGACGATGGTGTGAAGTGCATGGCCAAGGCTCGGGCAAGGACTGAAAGTTAAAGGGGGCAAGGCTAGATGTCTGGGGTCAAAGTGCAAGACGGATGGCCCCACCTCAGACCGATGGGTTCAGTGGATTCCTCTTCAGCCCATAATATTTCTACATTTCTTGCCTGAGACAGAATGAGGGATTGCCGCAATCTAGTGCTCCTCTAGTTCCTGATTTTGCATGCAAACCCATTTCTACATTCTTCTACAGTGTTTCTTGTGAGATGAAGGCGATTTAGCATATAATGAGATTTTTAAGCTCAAGATTCCATCTTCAGAGCCTGGCCTCGTCAAGTTCTGCATTTCCACAAGTGGAAGAAGAAGGCTGCCTTTATAGGCAGCTTTGCAGGTCTGGTGATCTCCACGTGGTCTCCCCTTCTTCCTTTGTCCCATTGCTTCTAATGGACAGCTTTTTATGTGTTCACCAAAACTCTTGTCTTCCATTACTTGTGTGTTTCCAGACTTGGCTGGCTACTATTGTAGCAGTGCAAATTCTGGTGCCAAAGAACTATAAATTGGCTTTTTAAAAGTATCGTATTGCTTCCTTTAGCAAAATGTTGCTGTTTCTGTCTTATTATTAGCCTAACATACCTAAAATGTTTAGTAATTAATTAATTCTTCGTAGGCTATAATTCCTCGGTTTCTGGTTATATACTGTAGACAAAGTTGCATTTTTTATAATACAATTAAACCAATAGATTAAGTCCAATCCCTTTTCCCTGAAGGTATCTAATAAATTAAGGGGAAATTAATCAACCTGAATGGGAACAATCTAACCCCGCCCTGCTCAAGAAAAAGGTGTTAATTAGCCTTGGAAAAATTCTTTGCTGAATTATACACTGTAGAAAAATCTCCTTTTTAATCTTGCTCCCAGATAACTGCAGTATTATAACATCTACTTAGAAATAGAAAGACTGCTTAGACCTTCTCCTAGGAAGCCACTGCTGAAGGGCTGATGATGGCTGCACAATTCAGAATAGTTGTAACGCAGCAAACTCTCAGGAAGTTACTCCATTTTGAACCAGAATGTCCCAAGGTTGATCTGCCCTGGGAACCTGAGAGGCAGCTTCCCCACAGCAAAAGTGGCCTTCAGCACACTCACCATTGAGCCATTCACAAGTAGCACTCCACTCACTCCAGGTTTCCTTCCAGTATTTCAATTTATAGCGCACCCTTGCTTTGTAGATGGAGTCTGAACGGAGCTTGTCCGTGAAGATCATATGACGGGATGAGTCCTCTGGAACATTGATTATCTGGGAAGAGGAAAACACGTGTCAGCGCGCGTGCACACACACACAGAGCAGCAACAGCAAGTGAGGGAGATCACTTTGAGGGAAATAGGCAAGACCTGTTAGCTTGGCAAAGAGGGCTGAAACATTCCTTAAAGTCTTGGGAAGCAAGACAACATTTGGAAGAAGCTGAAATAGACCCTCCCTGATCCACTGGGATCCAAGAAGGAGAGGAGATCGAGCCCAATCAGACCACAAGATTTGTCAATCAAAGCAGTCTTTGTTTTCCTCTGGAATTGATCCCCTGGGCTGATCTCTCTTAGGGGGCTCACACACAATGCATAGCCTGAATCCTGAAATGGCCCCTTTCTTTCTACTTCTCCTAAATGCTGAGCAGGCCAAGGAAAGGGCCACAAACACGGTAAGCTCTTTTGGAAGACAGCTGCTGAAGCTGTGGGGCCTTGGCCAGGGCGGAAGAAAGGAAGGTCCTGTTGGCTTCTAGGATCTGGCTGATAATGGAGTTTAATGCACGTGCCTTATTATTTTGTACATCTATATCATTTATGGATTTTTAACATTTTCTTAGCTTTTAAAAATGTTCTGAAAATTCCCAGCCCTGCCTACTGCCCGTGTTATTGCCCGTGTTCATAATACGCTACTGAATAGCAGGGCAATCCTTAGCCCATGTAGACAATTGAAGAACAATTTGACAAGAGAAAAAGTTGCCTGAGGCATCCTACCTTGAAATGCCTGAGCCTGCTTTCTTTTCAAAGGACAGGCTGTCTCTGGCCGAAGGTGTTGGGCTCTGACCTAATTTAGAAGCAGGTGAACTTTCCCTTTCAGGCGCCACCAAAGAAGAATAGATTACCTGTAAGATCCTGCTAGCTCAGGGTTAAATTTACAGAAAGTCCAGCTATCCTCTTATGAGGCTGAGGGAGCAACTCAAAGTGATATGATGTTCCGCTTCCAATCCATCAAATCACCCTTCCTCACTCACAGAAAGGGAGAGCGGGATCCCTTACCTGTTCGGTATGGTTTTTGGGCCAATAGGCAACCTCGTATTTCGCTGCAAAGTTTTGAAGTAGGCTCGAGTCATTGTAATCCCTCTTCCAGGTAAGGATGAAAGTGCGGTCCTTCTTATTCTTCTCGACCCTCAGGTTGATCAGGGGCCTGGGCTTCACTGTGATGGTGAAGAAGCAGAGGGGGACACTGAGACGGGGAGAGGCATCTGAGGCGGGGCACTGGGTGGGGCAAGGAGGACAATTCAAAACCTCTCTGCATCTTCTCTCTTTCTTCCACTTTAGGGACTTTGGTCTTAGTGTTGGAGGAAGCCTCAGGGTGGCTCCCGTCCTCTCTGTCATTTAGACTCCCAGGTTCTATTTCCCACCCACCCCGTATACACCCCCCTCCATTCAACTGAGAACTCTCCAAGCAGAAGAGAAAGGAGGCTTGAGATATCAACCGTTAGGATATCTCCACAGAATTCTTTGGGATCTTTGTCACTTTGAGGGAAATAGGCAAGACACAAGCGCCATTCTGGAAGCAGAGCCAAGGAAGGAACTGACGGGCATTTTCTACTAATGCACCCAGTCCTGCAAATGAATTCTCCCCATCTCCTTTTTCCTATTCAATATGTCCATCATGCCAACAGATGCCCCTTTTGCCACCTTAAACCAAAATTGCTGTGGTTTAGGATGGTCCCGGGGTGGAAAGAGGTTTGCATGAAAAGCCAAGGGTATCTCACCAACTTCGTCCATATCCAAGCTCTCGTTGCTCCAGACCTTGGCATTATTCTCTGTCCTGGTCAGCGATATGTTATACTTGATTTTTCTGAATTTGTCCGCTAGAATCATGCAAACACACCAGGGGTCACTCCCGTGGCCCTGCACTTTCTTCAGAGGGCACTCCCGTGGATTCCTGGAAAAACGGCAAGAGAGAGCACACAAACCTTTCTTCATTTCTGCACAGCCAGAGATTGTCTGCAAAGTACCGAATACCTTCGCGCTGCCTGGGCTGCATAATCCCTTCCATCCACGAAGGGAGCAGGAGCTCCCAACCATGAGGGCCAGAGGGCAAGGCGTGCTAGGCAGGCCCACAAAAGAGACCGTGAGAGAAATTCTGCTCCTGAGACATGTTTCTTCCTCTTCACGTTTGGAAGCCAAGGATTTGTGCCTGACCAGCCTGATGTTGCAGGTGTTGCTAATTACAGGTGATGTTGGGGCACAGCAGATCTTGTCCAGTCCACAACAAGGATCAGGCTTGGAAATGCCACCAATACTTGGATCTTATTATCGTATGTGGTGGACTTGTCCAAAAGCTAAAGATTATTGGAGCAGAATTAAGATATGAATAGAAGAAATGATTCAACAACATAATGATTTAAAATTGAGTCATTCCTACTGGGTATCCTACCAGAGAAAATTAGTAAAGAAAATGTATACTTGATTATACATATAATAACTGCAGCAAGAATAATATTTGCACAAAGATGAGAAAGAAAGCAGAGAAAATCCCTTTAGAAGGGGAAGTAATTAGAAAAATTTTGGATTGCGCAGAGATTAATAGATTAATGTTTAAAGAGAAAGAGGATACAGAATATTTTAAGATATGAGGGAAATTTTATAATTGGGTAGAAAAGAGATATAAAGAATTTGATAAGCAAACAGGAGAAAATTACATTAAATATATGTATTTTGGGGAAAATATTGAAATAGAGAAATGGGATTTATTATTTTTTTAAAAAAACATTTTTTTATTTTTTTCAGACACACAAACATAAAATACATAATTTTTGAGCAGAGAATTGACCGAGTCAAAATTCATACTGCTTATTTTCTCCATATTTACTATATATACTACAACTTCTGCCAATATTCTACTTCCCCCTTTTTTTAAATATATAATCACTATTACCATCCGCCCTCACCTTCTTATCTTCACCTATCACAATTTTTTAATCTCTTGAAACTCTTTACTTTAAGCACATTCAAACATTTAATTTTTCACAATTATTTCTTTAGTGTTAATTTTTTCCCAAAGATGGACCAGATTTTATCATATCTTACTACTTTATCCACTATTTAACCCTTTTAAATATATATTTCATTATATTTGTTTTACATCATCTTTGTCATTAATCATTTTACCATTTTACTCAAAACAATACAATTCTTCCCATTTACATTTATAACCCCCTTTTTAAGTAAACCTAACTTCCATTTCAAATTCGTTCCAACTTTCCCCTTCCAATAATTCTTTTTTTATAATTCAATTTTTACAATCCCAGTATTGATGCAATTTCTTTACACTTTCAGGGTTACAAAATATACTTCATCTTATTCAAATACTATAATCATTAATATTACTTCTATCATAATTATTTATGCAACTGTTATTATACTTGTATATAAGTTCCCCTTCTAAATAAATCATTTTATCTCAAATCAGTTAAGTTCAATTTTAACAATCCCAATATTTTTAATTGTATTCATTTCTATTTCATTTAAATTTCAATATTCTAATCTCTTAAATATATCCACCACCAAAAACAATACAATCCTTCACCTTTGTTTTTATAATTCTTTTTGTATAATTCAGTTTCTACAATCCCAATAATTTCCCCTTAAATAAATCATTTTATATAATTTTATTCATTTCCAGAGAAATGGGATTTATTAAGGAAGAATTAAGAAGAGGAGGAGTAATAAAAAGAAGTCGTCACTGAAGAAACACCGAGATGACACATGGAAGGACTGATGTATTATACGTTTGTTTGTCTTAAAAAAAAAACTTTTTATATAAAAAAAAGGGGGGGGGATCAGCAACCATTACGGATCTGCCCCGCTGAAGAAGTGAGCCTCATGGGACTGCTAGAGGCCGTCCACCTCCCATCTCAGGATGGTCTCCCCCGCAGGTGGTGTGGGAAGCACAGCCCGAGAGAGTCACCTTTCCCAAAGGGGAGGGAGGGCAGTGGTCAGCAACCTCTTAACGTCTGCCTTATCCATGATGCCCTGGGAAGATTTTTTCTCAAGAAGGAAACAGCAGCAGCATAACAGAGTTGGAAGGGACCCCCTCCTTACTAGATTCAACAAGCTGAGTGGCTCTAATTTATTCAAGGACTCTGTCCACTCTACTGGTTTTTGTGACCAGAGCCCACTGATGTCTGCTGAACAAGACAGGCGCTGGGTCTCTCTCTGACTACAAACATATTCGCCTACAAAAGGTCTTGCAAAGCCTTCCCAGGACTCATTCCCCTGGGTTAACCACCCAGGCGCTCTCTGGAAGGGCTCCACTGGGCCAACATGAAGATGCCGGGGAGGGCTACCACAGTACCTTACAACCAGGGGTGAAATGCTCCTGGTTCGGACTGGCTCGGGTGAGTAGGTAGCGATGGCGGCGGGCAGTTCAGAGAACCAGTAGCAAAAATCCCTGCCCCTGCCCCCCATTCCCAGCTGAGCCGTGCGATCATCAGAGCCTTTTTTTTCTTTTAAATGGCTCTGACGAGCCAAGCTCTGACGATCCCAGCTGAGTTGCCTGCCAATCAGGCAACTTAGCTGGGATCATCAGAGCCTTTTGAAAGCATTTTTTACATGGTTTTACATGTAAAAAATGGTTTTAAAAGTAAAAAAAAAAAAATTGGCCACGCCCACCCAGTCACATTACTCCCCCACCAAGCCACACCCACAGAACCGGTAGTAACAAATGTTAGATTTCACCCCTGCTTACAACCCCACCAAAAAGCTAATTTGGCTCTGCCAAATGGGAGAGCTAAACATCTCATGAAGGAACTAAAATTCTGGCAGAAGAAACAAGAAGCAACATTACAACACCAAACAAGTTGGATGGACACAATTGCAGCCATGATGTGTGCACCACTGGAAAACTTGAAGAAACAGGTTGGGGAGAGATGATCTAGCTACGTTGTCTGAAGTCATGGCCCTCTCTTGAGGACACGTAAGCAACATGACAAGAGAGAATGCTGGACAGTGATCCTGTCAATGGCCCAAATCAGCTCCCTGTGGCAGAGTTAGGACAGATGGAGGAAGTTGCATAGCTACTCCAAGGAGTTGATTGACCACCTGGTTCCCCAGTCCCTGAAACTATGAGTCCCTGCTTTATAACTGATCCCACACCTCCTACCCTTGAACGGACGACTGTTGTGTCCCTCAACACAACACACAGCTTTGCTAATACTTACTCTGCATAAAAACGTCTCTGGTAGAGTACTTTAAACTCTGCAGTGCAGTTGGTGACGGCATCCACCTCCCAGTGACAAACCAGTGTAGTGACATAATCGTTGTAGCAGTCTACCTTGACATCCTTTGAAGACGCAACTAGGAAAGTACAAAAGAATAGTTACTTGACAAACCTGATACATTCAGACAAATAGTCTGGTGCAGCTCAAGGCGTTTCCCCAAAACTCTGCAGCAGAATGAACCTTTGCAGAAAAGCTGACTCCTTGGTCTCTTGGAGCAGAAGCCTAGGGGACATTTCTTGGATTGGAACACATCACTCCACGGTTGGGTTTCCTTGGCTGAAGGAGCAGGCGGGACCCTCCCTTGGCCTGCGTAACTTTCTTTGGCTGGATAGAAGCCAAGCAGTAGCCTGGTTGTAGTCCAGTTCCTGGTTATACATAGCACATGTTATAAACATGGGGCTGTGATCTATGTTACTGCTCGGCTCTTCTCCAGAGCAGGGCTTTCTCCGACAATGGCTGGTCCTGGTTTTGATGCAGGTGGGCCTGCTCATGCCACGGATGGTGGGCAAAAGGTAGCTGCTTATACCACTCCTTTTTCTGTCATGGAAGAGGGGGAGCCTCTTCCTCTTCACCTCAGCCCAGTGACCCCCCCCTCCTGCTTGTCAAATAGCCCGAGCCAAAAGGGTGGATGGCACCCACACCCTCACATGGGACAATATGTTATTGTTAGGAGAAAATAACTGTAGCAGTAATTAACACAGAGAATGCCTGTCTCCAAAAGAGAGGCTTCCTGGGCACCATCACGTTTTAATGAGTTGATGAATTTATCTAGAAACGTGACCTAGTAACTATGTAGGAAGCTACGCCCTACAGCATGTAGTAGTAGACGTAATATAGTGTATGGAAATCAACGGCCCTTGATTTCTGGGGTAGGTTGAGAATCTCCTGGTGGAAAGGCAACTGTGGGGACATATTGTTCTAAAAATATTGTCAAATCTAGGAGTGTATTTATTATAAAATATATAAAATATAAAAATATATAAAATTATAAAAAATATGTACACTGAGAGCATATGCACCACAGACAAATTCCTTGTGTGTCCAATCACACTTGGCCAATAAAGAATCCTATTCTATTCTATTCTATTCTATTCTATTCTATTCTATTCTATTCT
>WNWU01000025.1:17455372-17492044 GCA_012654045.1 Ptyas mucosa | reverse complement strand
AGAAGAAGAAGAAGAAGAAGAAGAAGAAGAAGAAGAAGAAGAAGAAGAAGAAGAAGAAGAAGAAGCAGCAGCAGCAGCTTTCCACGCCTTCATTCTACACAAAATCAGGTCGAGGATGGGAGCAGTAGAACATCCTTTGATTAATGGCCTCAGCGTCACAAAGGGAATACAAAAATTATTAATGGACTCATCTTGTTCTATGTGAGTTAATCCACATAATTTGTGATACTGAAGGTTGCCCAGAGTTACTTGGTTGAAATAAAGAAACTGAATAATAAATAACCATATTGAAAGTAGCAAGCTGATCCAATTTAGTGGCAATACCTACTGAAAAGAGTTGCAACATCAATAATAACAACCCAAACACACCTCTGATACATAACTGAGGATTTCAACAGAAGAACCAGAAGGAAGACAATCTGGCAACAGCAACAGGCAAAGAGAGGCTCAGTTGCAGCCCCCCCCCCCATCTAAAGGTTGCATCTCCTCCAACATTCCAGTTTTTCTTCTCTATGGCCACAGTTCCACCAAATGGACCACAGACTGTAGTGAACCCCTAGAACAGTGATGGCTAACCTTTTTGCCGTCGCGTGCCAAAAACGGGGTGGGGTATGGTGCAAGGGGGTCATGCGTGCGCATGCCCACAACCATAATTCAATGCGCCCTGCACCCTGTGCATGTGCACATGACCCCTCCCACTCCTTCCGCTTTTGGCATGTGATGGCATGGTAGGCCAGGTAGGCCCGTTTTTTGCCCTCCCCAGGCTCCAGAGGCCAGAAACAGCCTGCTTTCCGACTTCCGGTGGGACCGGAAGGCCTGAAAATCAGCTGGCTGTCACGTGCATGCACACTGGAGCTGAGCTAGGACAATGCTCGCGTGGCCACAGATATGGCTCCGCATGCCACCTGTGGCACACGTGCCATATGTTCACCATCACGGCCCTAGAAGATCTCTCTCAACCCTTGGGATGAACCCACCACCTCAAACAATTCAGCAACATCTTTATTCTGGCAAACTCAGCCAAATTTTAAAGCCTCTCAGCTTCTGGGGTACATATTGCACTATCAGGTCAGATTCACATCAGTACTAGACAAAATATCGCAACGAAAGGCAGTCAACATGTTGATGAGCTGAATAATCTTGGTTAACCCCATAGTGACTTCAAGGAAGATGCAAGTCATCAATGTGTGTAGTTGAATATTTCAGATTTCCTTGACCTTCTGATGAATGACCAAAGAGGATCTATTACAATCTATCCTGGCCAGCTTTCTTTCCCGCTCTCCTACATGAATGACTAATCGTGTAACTCTCTGTGTATTAACTTGGAATCTAGCAGGATGGAAGGACAAGATTTGCTTGAATTTCTGTCCAGTTCTGGCCCGATTGTGATAAAAAGGACCTGGCTGAGTATATTTCAAGACCTGGCTTTAAGACCTGGGTCAATAGCATGGAAAGTGAAAGGCTGAGTGATAGGCGATTGGCCATACTGATCAGGGAAGAACCAGGATGGGAAGTCAGAGACATGATCATAGGTGGGAGAAGTCCTCAGACGATGCCTGCTGAGCAATTCTTCTCTCCTGCTGACAAACAACTAATTTCACCACCAAAGTTGGCTCTTGAATTTGAACGGAAGCAATTAGGAACGACCCAAAATGATCCTTGGACAACCATGGATCTACATGGAAACAGGAATCTGGAAAATTGCAATTTTCAGTAGTCAGAAGTCAGGTCTCCATCTTTTCCTTTCAGTTGCTTGTTTGTTTGTTTGAAGAATGCCTGGGTTTTAACTGCACGTTTTGACATTTCCTTTTTCCTTTTGATTTTTACTTTTAAATGTTAATTGACTGGTTGAATGGTGTTTTATTATAATCCCTTGCTGGATATTAAAATTAATTTTTTTGTCTTTCCTTTTACTGCTTTATTTGCTGTTTCAAGTCACTTTTACTTTCTCCGTATGGAAGTTGATGGCGATTCCCTGGGTACTGAAAGTAATCTGATCTGATTTACATTTGTATTTTCATTATAAGGATTTCACATTTTCTTAATTTTTAAAAGCTCTGGTCTTGTTTTTTAAATTGTTGATGGAAATTTCCCTGTTTTTTCTGCTTATTTTTATTGTGGGAAAGATTATCTCAATGCTCTCCAAGGTTATTTTGTTATGGTGCTTCCCCTGTTCCTTGAGAGGAATTGTTTATGTCTGGCTCTAAAGGAAGGGTCTGGGAATATATCAAAAATGCAAACAATGCATCAACATAAGGATAAAGACCTTTGGAAAGCCCTTGAAAAAATGCTTTTCAATTTACAAATTTGAATTGAAAGTTTAGATTAAACGTTTGATAAAATAACAATGATTTTAAATCAACCCAAAGATGACATTCAGATGTAAGGAACAGCAGTTAAACCAGACTTACAATCAGATGATTGGAATCTAATTTGTTGCTGGCAGATTTGAAGGAGGTGGCGGCGTCTGGTCCGAAAATGGCCGGCTGACTGGAGAAGACTGAAAGGGGCAGGGATTCTAAAGACTGAAAGTGGACAGAACTGATGAGCGATGAACTGGATGTTTCTAACTAAACTAAACCAACTGGCAGTACCTGAACACACTTGTAAGTGAATCATAAGCTTCCTAACAGATAGGAAGCAGCAGGTGAAGCTAAGCAGAATCACACCAGATACCTGCACAATTAGCACAGGAGCCCCCCAGGGCTGTGTGTTCTCTCCACTTCTCTTCTCTCTGTACACCAATGACTGCATCTCAAACGATCCATCTGCTAAACTACTGAAGTTTGCAGATGACACAACAGTGATCAGCCTCATTCAAGACAATGATGAATCTGCATACAGACAGGAGGTTGAACAACTAGCCTCGTGGTGTGACCGGAACAATCTGGAACTGAACACATTCAAAACCATAGAAATGGTGGTAGACTTTAGGAGAAATCCTCCCATACTACCACCTCTTACAATACTAGACAACACAGTATCAACAGTAGAGACCTTCAAATTTCTATCATATCTCAAGACTTAAAATGGACACCTAACATCAAAAACTTCATCAAAAAAGCACAACAAAGAGTGTTCTTTCTGCGCCAACTCAGAAAGCTCAAACTGCCCAAAAAGCTGCTGATCCAGTTCTATAGAGGAATTATTGAGTCTGTCATCTGCACCTCTATAACTGTCTGGTTTGGTTCTGCAACCCAACAAGACAGACACAGACTTCAGAGGATAATTAAAACTGTAGAAAACACAATTGCTACCAACCTGCCTTCCATTGAGGACCTGTATACTGCACGAGTCAAAAAGAGGGCTGTGAAAATATTTACAGACCCCTCACATCCTGGACATAAACTGTTTCAACTCCGACCCTCAAAACGACACTATAGAGCACTCCACACTAGAACAACTAGACACAAGGACAGTTTTTTCCCAAATGCCATCACTCTGCTAAACAAATAATTCCCTCAACACTGTCAAACTATTCACTAAGTCTACATTACTATTAATCTTTTTTTTATTTTATTTTTTTATTTTAATTAAATTTATATACCGCCCTTCTCCCCGGGGGGACTCAGGGCGGTGAACAGCCATAAATAAAAAACATATATACAAAATTTAAAAACCAAATAAAACCGAATTAAACATTGGCCCCAATAATTTAAAATCCCAATTTACAATATTAAAATATTAAAACCCCCAAATTAAAATATTACAATTCAAAATTTCTAAATTATTTTACGACAGAAGGGGAAAAGGGAAGAATTAGGCCAGGCCCGCCTGGTGGAACAGGAAAGTTTTTAACTCACGGCGGAAGGCACGAAGATCCGGGATCCTCCGTAACTCTGGGGGGAGCTCGTTCCAGATAGTGGGTGCCCCCACAGAGAAGGCTCTCCCCCTGGGGGCCGCCAGCCGACATTGTTTGGCCGACGGCACCCGGAGGAGCCCCTCTCTATGGGAACGTACCGGTCGGTGGGAGGCTATTGGTGGTAGTAGGCGGTCCCGTAAGTACCCGGGTCCTAAGCCATGGAGCGCTTTAAAGGTGGTAACCAACACCTTGAAGCGCACCCGGAAGACCACCGGGAGCCAGTGCAGCTCGCGCAGGAGAGGAGTAACATGGGAGCACCATGACGCTCCCATCACCACCCGCGCAGCCGCACTCTGCGCCAGTTGGAGCCTCCGGGTGCTCCTCAAGGGGAGCCCCATGTAGAGAGCATTACAATAGTCCAGGCGAGAGGTGACGAGGGCGTGAGTGACCGTGTGTAACGAGTCCCGATCCAGAAAGGGACGCAACTGGCGGATCAGGCGAACCTGATGAAAAATCCTCCCGGTCACGGCCGTCAAATGCTCCTCAAAAGACAGCCGCAAATCCAGGAGGACGCCCAAGTTGCGCACCCTCTCTGCCGGGGCCAATGATTCACCCCCGATAGTCAGCGATGGTACCAGCTGATTATATCGGGAAGTCGGAAACCACAGCCACTCGGTCTTGGATGGGTTGAGTCTGAGCCTGTTCCTCCCCATCCAGATCCGCACGGCCTCCAGACACCGGGACATCACTTCAAGGGCATCGTTGGGGTGGTCTGGGGTGGAGATGTACAGCTGGGTGTCATCAGCGTACTGGTGATATCTCACCCCAAAACCATGGATGATCTCGCCCAGCGGCTTCACATAAATGTTGAACAGGAGGGGCGAGAGGACCGACCCCTGAGGCACCCCACATATAAGGGGTCTCGGAGTCGACCTCTGCCCCCCTGTCAACACCGACTGCGACCGGTCGGAGAGAAAGGAGGAGAACCACCGTAACACAGTGCCTCCCACCCCTAACTCTTCCAACTGGTGCAGCATGATACCATGGTCGATGGTATCAAAAGCCGCTGAGAGATCTAACAGGACCAGGACAGAGGAACAACCCCTGTCCCGGGCCCTCCAGAGATCATCAACCAACGCGACCAATGCCGTTTCCGTGCTGTACCCGGGTCTGAAACCCGACTGGAACGGATCCAGATATGTCGTTTCATCCAGGTACCGGGGAAGCTGTTGTGCAACCACACTCTCAACAACCTTCGCCAAAAAGCGAAGGTTGGAGACCGGACGATAATTTACCAACATTGCTGGGTCCAGGGAAGGCTTCTTGAGGAGAGGTCTCACCACCGCCTCTTTCAAGGCGGCGGGAAAGTCACCCTCACCCAACGAAGCATTTATAATCCCCTGGAGCCAGCCGCGTGTCACCTCCCGGGAAGCCAGTACTAACCAGGAGGGGCACGGGTCCAATAAACAAGTGGTCGCGTTCAGCCTGCCCAGAATCCTGTCCACGTCCTCAGGGGTCACAGGATCAAACTCAGTCCAGATAACACTCACAAGACCTGCCCCTGTCCCTCTCCCCGGGACTACCCAGTCGGAGTCCAAGTCTTCCCGAATCTGAGTGATTTTGTCATGCAGATACTGAACAAAATCCTCAGCTCTACCCTCCAAGGGGTCCTCCCGCGCTTCCTGATGAAGTAGGGAGCGGGTCACCCTGAAGAGGGCGGCTGGGCGATTATCTGATGACGCAATAAGAGCAGCAAAATAGTTACATTTAGCTGCTTTTATCGCCACTAAGTAATTCCTAATATGGGATCTCACTAGTGTCCGGTCAGATTCAGAACGACTGGTTCTCCAACTACTCTCTAGGCGTCGTTTCCGGCGCTTCAACTCCCTCAACTCCTCGGAAAACCAAGGAGCCAATTGAGATCGGCGCCGGGTCAGAGGCCGCAAAGGCACAACCCGATCCAGAGCACCCGTAGCCGCCCTATCCCAGGCGGCCACCAGGTCTCCGGTCGAGGCGTGTGCCAGAGCCTCAGGAAATGGCCCAAGCTCCATCTGGAACCTATCAGGTTCCATCAGGCGCCTGGGGTGGAACCAACTAACAGGCTCCGCCTCCCTGCGGTGGGGTGCGGCGGTTTGAAAGTCAAGACGAAGGAGAGAGTGATCTGACCATGACAAGGGCTCGATGACTAAGTCCCCTATCTCAAGGTCACTCAACCACAGTCCAGAGGCAAGAATCAGATCCAGTGTGTTTCCCCCCGTGTGGGTAGGGCCATGAATTAACTGGGTCAGGTCCATAGCTGTCATGGAAGCCATGAACTCCCGAGCCACCTCCGACGTCTCGCTGACAGATGGGAGGTTGAAATCCCCCATGACCATAAGTCTAGGGGTTTCAACTGCCACCGCGGCGATAACGTCAAGGAGCTCGGGCAGGGCTGCTGCCACGTGGCAGGGAGCCAGGTACATGACCAGCAAACCCATCTGAACCCCATGACCCCACTTCACAAGGAGGGACTCACAGCCGGTCGTCTGAGGAACTGTGGCCTCCCTCGGTCTCAGACCTTCTTTAATAACAACCGCTACTCCCCTGCCCCTGCCCTGTAACCTTGGCCGATGGAATGCGAGGAAACCTGGTGGGCACATTTCAACGAGGGGAACCCCCCCTCCTGGCCCAACCAGGTCTCCGTAATACCTGTCAGGTCCGCTCCCCCCTCACAAATAAGATCACAAATGAGGGGGGCTTTATTTACTACGGACCTGGCATTGCATAACATCAGCTGAAGGATCGGGCCCTGAGGGTCTGTGCAACCTGGGGAACGGGTGGAGTCTTGGGGGCCGGAGCGCGCCACCGCTCGTAAACAGCGGGTGCGCACTCCCCTAACTCGATATGGCCCCCTACTCCCGCCATATCTACCCCTCCCACTCACGGTAGTGATGTTCCAGGCACTATCCAGACAACCTCTAGCTCCCCTCTCAACCCCAGGATCCCCTCCTCCCATGCCATGATTCCTTACCAGGCCTGCCCCTCCCCCTCCCCTCCCCTCCCTCCCCTCCCCCTCCCCAGAACCCCTTAAAAATTTAGTTAATTTAGTTAATGACAATTTTAAAAAACCCCTTAGCCCCCTCTTGGCCGCATGCCACCTCTCGGGGTTCCAAAACCCGTCATCGAGGTAGGCCCTTGATAAAATAGAAGGCCAATCCTGTGAGAGGGGGGAATCTCGCAGACCAAGAAGTTCAGCTGCCGAGTACATGTTGCTTCAAGAGGATAGGTGACCACATCCCCGGGTCTACATAAAAAAGATAAAAAGGGTCCAGGGGAACGCAAATAAAATGGGGGCATCCACAATCCGAGTCCCAGACGACTGTTCCCTCACAACAGTGAACAGGGTCTCTAGCCAAGTCGACATAGTTCAAGGGGGATACAATCCAACCGCCCTCTCACAGTGGTTGGTCAGATGGTCAGATGATCAGTCCCCTCTACTGGTGCAAGGCAGTAATAAACCAGTGCTGGCTATCGAGCACAATCCAAGGGGATTAAAGTCCAAAACCGCCCTCTCACGGTGGTTGGTCTGATGGTCAGTCCCCTCTGGTAGTGAGATGGAAAAATACACTGGCTCCCATAGCAACCCCACATAAGTGACAGTTCCCCAACGACTAGGGGGGAGCTAAGATGGAAACAAGCCATGGTTTAGGTATCAGCGAGTCAAAAGGCTCAGATGGAAATAAGCCATAGTCTAATGTCAGAGAGTCGATAGGTGGCAGCTGTTCCGGGATGGACAAAGTCCCAAAGGGGAATGGTAGAAAATAGGGGGGAGAAAAAAAACTCCCAGCCCCAGCCTCCATAATCACGATGGAGACCTCCCAAGATTTACGGGGGGTTGTCCCATCCCCTGGGTAGCCCTCCTATAGGTCCTAGTCAATCCGGACCATGAATGTATGTCTGCCACGTTTTCTTCTTGTCTCGGCGATCCCATCGTCCACAGCAGCCAGGCTAACCAAACTAGGAGCAGGCATTCCCCTCCCCACCATCACCGGCCAGCTACCATTTCGGCTGTAGCAGTTGCAGCCAAGAATCGCCGTTTCCCATTGCTGCTACCGTTGCCTGAACCAAAAAGTTCTGGCAGCGCCCCAGGTCTCACAAGGGAATCCAGCAGTCCCCACGGCATCCAGAAGAAACCCCCAGAGCCTAAGGGGGAAAACGTCGAGCAGCAATGGCCCCAGCAGATCCACAGGCTGCTGCCGCTCCAGCTTCAGAGAGCCCCCGGCTCGGAACGCTGCCGACGCCCAGCTGATGCGGGCGGTGGGATCCACCCTCCAGAATCTCGCCGATGCTGCCGAAACCGCCACCGTCACGCTCTTCTCCCAGCCGCACCGCGATGTCCTGGGGGGCGAAACCCCTCCCGGCCGACTGGCTGAGAGCTCCCCTAGCCGGGCCACAGGGCCAAAGATGTCAAAACGACCCCCTAGAAGACCTACGGGGGTAAAAGGACCCCATCCTCAAGCCGCAATTCAGGCAAGCACCACCATCTTGGAGCATGCGCAGTTTGAGTTTTCCCATCGTTCCTATCATCCATCTCCTCCCACTTACGATTGTAACTTGTTGCTGTATCCTTACGATGTATAGTTTCCTAATATGATTTGATTGCTTATTTGTATCCGATGACTAGTCATAAGTCTGCATTACTATTAAACTTCTCATCATTCCTATCACCCATCTCCTCCCATTTATGACTGTATGATTGTAACCTTGTTGCTGGTATCCTTAAGATTTATATTGACTGTTTCCCTATGACTATCATTAAGTGTTGTACCTTATGATTCTTGACGAATGTATCTTCTCTATTTATGTACACTGAGAGCATATGCACCAAAGACAAATTCCTTGTGTGTCCAATCAATAAAGAATTCTATTCTAATCTAAGAATGGCCAATAAAGAATTCTATTCTAATCTAAGATTGATGGGGATTGGAAAACGGATAGGTTATATCTAACTGGAGAACAAATGTTAAGAGACCTTTCAACCTGTAGATTTTTTTTGAACAGCAAATGCTGTGGCAATACCTACAACAGAGACTTATAAGATTTTGGGGACTGATATCCAAGCAAAAAAACCCAGTTAATATTTTAAGGAAAAGCCTTATTATTAAGAATCAGTCGAGGATATTTGATCATGGATGGACGAGAGAAAGTGGTAGATTATGGTAGGTTAGAAGCCGTTGTGGCCTTTCTACGAGCGAAATACAATAATAGGGCTCTGAAGTTTAACTGTTGTTTTTACCTGTTATCTATGGTTTTTTCAATATACTGTATTTTTCGGAATATAAGACGCACCTTTTTCCTCCCTAAAAGGGGGTGAAAATTTATACACCGAATGTAGCTCTGCCCACCCACTGGCCCCCATCCTTTGGCCTCTGCCTCCTAGCAATTTACCTCCTTGCAGCAAGAAGAAACAGGTCCTTTCAGTTTCAGCACAGCCTAATTAGCACAAGTTGATTGGACTGGCCTCCCGACTCTCAGCTGTTTTGCGCAGGCCTCTGCTGCTTGCTGCAAGGAGATAAATTGCTGTGGGCGGATTTTTTTTTTCCTGTGCTAATCAAGCTATGATGAAAATGAAAATGAAAATAAAGCAGGCTGTTTGCTGAAAGGAGGCAAAATTGCTGGGAGGCTGAGGCAGATTTCTTTTTCGTGTTTTCCTCACCAAAAAAGGTAGGTGTGTCTTATAGTCCAGTGCATCTTATACTCTGAAAAATACGGTATATTGTGGGTAAATGTCAGGTCAAATGAGTTAAGTAAACTTGTAGAAGTTTATTAACTATGCGGCTGTTTCATGGGGTTGGGGGAGCTATTATTCTTGCAATATATCAATATTTGACTGGGGGACAATTTGTGTGTATGTTTGTTTTTCTTTTTATAGACATATTTTTGTCTTGTCTAGTTTTGCTTTATTTTGTATTTTCTTTTTTTATCCTTTTTTGGAGTTGTATTTTAATGTTTTTAATAAAAAAATTAAAATAGTAAAAAATAAGTGATCATAGGTGCTTCTTCATCTTTTTTGCTCAGCTGTCAATTTCCAGTTCAAGGTTGTAGGACAGGTGTAGAAAGTCTTACCCAGAGAAAGTCCATTTTGTTGAAAAACTCTTCCTCTTGCTCTTGAGATGTTTTCCTTTTGGGCCTCACATCCATGTCCTAAAATCCTTGGGAGACTACGTGACAGCCTTATCAAAGAACTTGAACCAGGCGGGCAGTTAATACAGGTTAACTTCCCCTTTCCTGCTGCAGATAGTTTTGAGTTTTGCATACTTCCTTACCAGCCCCACCAGTGAGGAACAAAGGCCGAGGGCTGTCCTGCTTTAGTCAGGAGCCCACCTTCTGGGAGGAACAGCCTCTGCCAAGGGTGTGAATCCTTTGCGGCTTGTTGCCTGCTGCTTGCTAATGATCAAAGGCATATAAAAGCTAAGTTGCCCCCCCTCCCCCCCTTTGTACTGTACAGAAGAAACAGGTTGCAATTTTCTGCATTGTCCAATAATTGGCTACTTTGCACCAGGGAAAAACAAACCCAGCATTTGGCCAGGCCAACGTACAGTTTGCTTCTGGGATTGAATGTTTATACACTTCCACAAACGTCTGTTTATTATTCTCCAGGTCTCTGGGTGAATTTTCAACAAAGCTTGGCAGAGATCACCTCACATACTGCAATGTGAGGCTGGGGCCTCCTGCACAAGTTTATATGAGGACATGTACCTTTCCCTGTTCCTGCCATGGCCTTTTAGAGAGCTGCAAAGGAATGCTGCTGATATGCAGTTGTTAAACCAGGAGTGCCAGTGGAACCTGCAAATTGTAGGCAAGATTCTTGTAGGCAAGAATCAAAACATTGGTTTCCCATTTACTCTCCATCAGGACAGATCAAGGAACCCTTTAGAATGAGACTGTATTTGTCTCCTAAATCAGTGTTTCTCAACCTTGGCAGTTTGAAGATGTGTGGACTTCAACTTCCAGAATCCTTGGACAAAACGTGGGAGCTGAAGTCCACACACCTTCAAGTTGCCAAGGTTGAGAAACACTGTCCTAAACAGGAATGTTGTCTTTTCTGCTTTATGAACCAGAGGGCAGGGACCACCAAGCAGCTGCCGTCAATGTCTTTGCACACTCAGACCCCCCCCTTCTCAAATGGGGTCTTGCTTAGCGTAGAGCTTTGCAGGAAGAAGCGTATCGTGGCCCAGAGTGGAAGCCATGGCTTTGATGTTGCCCTGACTGGTAGACACTCTCTCTTCACCTTGCACAAATGTTTTTATTTATTTATTTATTTTTCGTATTTTTGAACCACCCATCTCCCTCAAAGAGGATCTTTGGGTAGTATACAATAAAATGTCAAAATATAAAACTGTGAATAAAAGGTAAACGCTTTAAGAGGAGACAAGACATTAAAATTAGTCAAAAGACGAGGGAGGGTTTAGGGGATTAAGCAGCCCCATGGCTGCAAACTCCCCCAGCCCCCCCCGCAAGGCCATAGACAAGGGTTGTCAAACTCAAGGCCCAGATCCTGTGTGGTGCTTAGATCTGGCCCGCAGGGCTGCCCTGGAAACTGCGATGGACTGGCCGACAGTGCCTCAGCCAGCGAAAAGGGAGCTCAGGAGGGCTGTGTGCGGCCCTCCCGAGCTCCGTTTTTACTGGCAGAGAGTTGCAGGAGGCTGTCACAGCTGAAAACGAAGCTCAGGAGGCGCCCCCGACATGTGACATCCAGCTGGCCATGCCTGCCCTGATCCTGTCCCTCCTGACCACGCCCCCCCCAAGCTCAAACACAACCCTGATGCAGCCCTCAATGAAATTGAGCTTGACACCCCTGCTGTAGAGGCAGGTCTTAACTCCTTTTCAGAAGGCCAGGAGACTGAGGGCATGCCCCATCTCTGGTGGGCTGGTGGTGTGGTGGGGGGAGGGGGAGGGGGAGGGGAATCTTCCACAGGTGAGGGCAACAACAGAGACCAATGACGTTTCAGTCCCGTATCAGGGCTTGAAGAGTCTGGATCATCCATTTCCTTCAAGATCCTCTGGAGTGCAAGGCTACCACCTTCTCGGTCACCTTCCCTTTTTAGGGAAGGGACTGGACAAACCATGTCCAGAATGTTGGGGCCAGCAGTAGCCTCTTAATTGGGGAGCAGCACCTCTTTAAAGGAGCTGGGAACACCCCCTCCAACAAGGATGAATTCCTGTCACTTGGACCCATCCCAGGTGCCTTAAGCAGCCAGGAGCAACATGGATGGAACGCGCCAGTGGTGACGTTTGCATTCCAAAGGACCCCGTCCACTTCCTCAGCTCCAACAGAATTAAACCCTTCCCAGATAACTGGACAAGTCTCCCCGGGCATCTCTAGAGGCGTGAGTGGCTTGCATCATGTTTGGTATTCAAGTGGGAATGAATCTGAGCGATTTTATCCTCCAGATGCCTGGGAAATTCCTCCGCACAGCCCTGTAGGTAGGTGTCTGGGTCACCCTTTCCAAGAAGAGTTCATGTGACCCTAAACAAGGCTGCTGGGTGCCAGTCTGCAGATGCAATGAGAGCCAAGTGGTATTGATGCTTGGCTGCTCTTACCACCACAAAGTAAACCTTAATAGTGGCCTTAACCCGTTTGGTCGAGTTCCTTCTTCCTTTTCCTCCAGCACCACGCCACGCATCTCTTGACCCTTTCCAGCTCCCTCATGGGAACCATATGGAGTGATGGGCCAGGAGAGGCCACATCGTGCCTAAGACTCTGCCTGTCTCCCTATGCCAGGCAGTCCCCAGGGTCTCAGCAGGGCCATGTAGTAGATTGGCAGCTATTTACCCCAGCTGCCTCTGAAACCCAGTTTGGTTCATCAGTTGCTGGGGTGGAGGAACTCAGAACCTGAACTCCTCTCTTTAACCAAGAAGAAGCAGAAGGATCTATGGTGCACCACCTGAAGACATTGCACATATCCTGTTTGGCTGCAAACGGCATTCTGCTGAAAGGACCGTTTGCTTAGAGCTCTTTTAAAACCTAAAAGACAGTGAGACACTTATTTCCTCTTACATTTCTTCCAGGGAACAAACACACACATTGCTAGCAAGACTACCATTTTTGTATCATCACAGTCAAAGAAGATAAAAGACAAAGACGGTGTCCTAAGAGAGATTGGGTTGAATGCTGCATTTATTATGAACATGCCCTTCTCTTTTCTCTGTATTAGTTTTAGAGTTTTTTTATATGCTCAGACGACTAATTAATAAAACCTGCTGATTTAATTCTGAATTCAGACATTCAGTCTGTGAAGTTTCCAAAAGATGCCCTAATTAATTCATGAGCCATGAGCCAAACTTCAAAAGAAATACAGTCCTTTATTAGGAGCACCATTTCGACAATATTTGGATGCAGTTAGAACTAATCCCACGTAGATTTACATTCCCCTATGACCCTGTCTCTCCTCCCCTCCCTGGCCATGTCATAAATCACATTCTCCAATTAACCACTTTGGCTGGCTGTGAAATCCAACACCCTCCTTCTGATTGCGGTAGGAAAGCATGTATGGAATGTATCTTCAGTTAGGGAAATCAATCAGCTCTATCAGTTCTCCCTCCTGCTCATGGCAACTTGAAAGCTTTGCAAGTTGACACAGTCTTTCTTTGGTCAGGGTGAGGATTTCACTGCAGGTGGGTTGAACTTTCCAATTTACCACTGGGTGGTCATTCTAATTCCAAGTCCCAGTCAGGGTAACCTCTTTCTGGAGGGCCCCACTGGGTTTCCTCACTCCCTCCCTCTTATCCTGCCTTTATTATTATTTTTACAAAAAATCAGTCAAAGCAGTGAACAACACGCCTTCCATTTTCCCCATCACAACAGGCTACGACCCAGGCATGGAAAGGATTGGGCTGAGGAACTGTGTGCCCACGAAAAGCTGACTTTGGGGGAAATTTTAATTTTGAAAAACACACTCAGGCAGAATTTGCAGTTATTTTGCAATAACATAGCTACTTTAACAATTACCAACTACAATATAAATCTCTATATACAAAAACGAAAACCACTCACACCGTAATCATGAAATCTCCAGAACTGTAAAGCCTACAAACTTGAAATTTGCCACATATGTTCCTCTTGGCTTCTAACTGCTCACTAAGAAAGGATTTTTCAAAATGACCATCAGAGCATTAGTATTTCCCATATTATTATTAACACGCTCTAATGATAAGGAGTTCTACTCCCCCTCCCCACCTGAAAAGAAATCTATGGAAAAAACACAAGCAGAGGAATTTTACTTTCAGTTTTACTTTCACAGCAGCAAAGGGGATAGGATAGGGGAGGCTTCTGTGCTGCAAGCCTGAGAGAGAGAAGGGGATAGGATAGGCTTCTGTGGGGCAAGGCTGAGGAGAGAAGGGGATAGGATAGGGAGACCACTTGTGGGGCAAGGCTGAGGGAGAGAAGGGGAGAGGAGAGGCTGATTCTAACTACTCATTAATTTTCAAGCTGTGTCAATTTATCAAGATCCATCACAGTTTCGTAGCAAAGCACGGGTATCTATTTTTGAAACTTTTGCAGAGTTTTTTTTCAAAAAAGTCCAAGTCCAATTCATCTTAGACTTGGTCCAGATTACTTCTACTAATTTAGGAGGATTTGGAGAAACTAAATGTAATTTGTGGTGTAGTAACCCTTTTTAATACAGGTGATAGTCACTTAGTAACTGCAGCTGAGACCAGCGACTGTCACTGAGTGAAGTCACATGACTGCAGTTCATCAGATCCAGCTGTGATGATTAAGCGAATTACTGTGGGTTAAGCACAGTCACATGACTGCCACCTGTGGCTTCCCACCAGCTTCCCCACTGACTTTGCTAGGTTGCAAATGGTGATCATGTAAATATGGGATGATGCATCGCTCGTAATGAGGGCTGATGGCCAAGAGCTCAAGTTGTGATCATGTGACTGTGATGACAACACAACAGCCACAATGTCAAGGACTTGGATAAAGTCTCCTTATTCAGGGCATGTTTGTTTGAACTGTTTGCTGAATGAGCAGTCAGAGAGCCAGGACTGCCTGTAGTGGAAGGAAACTGATGAAACGGGAATAACAAACTGGAACCTCTTGTAGTAAATCAATAAAGAATTGCTTTGAGCAACGCTAAACTGTTTTTCCATGCTCTTAAAAAAAGGTTAGTATTTGGCTCTGTCCAAAATTAGAATACCATAGTAGAATGTTTCTATGGCATCTACTGCGAATTTAAGCTGAACATGTTCCTCCTGGCTGTATTCTCCGAATTTGGCATGGATCAAGACAACATGGAGATTGGCTAACAAAATTAAAGAATTCCTCACTTTTTGAAAGTGAGGGTGTTGTTGTTTTGCCTGAAGGGCCCAGAGGAAGACTTTTGAACAGGAGAGTCAACATGTTCGGAGTTCTGCTTCTAAGTAATTTTCCAGGCTTCCCCTTCTTCCTTTTTTATTACTGGGAGTATCACATCTGAAGTTAACCCTCTTGAATTAATGCTGGTCTGTTGTTGACTGTTCAGTTCAGTCTGACAATAAGAAGAACGCCAACGCCTCTTCATGCCAGGCGTCCAAAGTCGGGAGGGCCCCGTTTCTGGCTTCTCGGGCTCGAGCGCGGCGCCCCTTGCAAAGGCCACTCTCGGCAATTAACAAAACGACCGTCGGAAACCCGGCCGAGCAGAACCCGACCCCCGACCGCGGGCAGAGCTCCTCCGCCCTTCCCCTCCAGGCCACCTTGGCCGCAAAGCGGGGCAGCCGACGGGCGAGGGCCGGCCCTTTGCCCACCCTTTCCCCTCCACAGGCCCGCGCGCTCCCCGCACTGCCACGCCCGGCCTGGCCAGGCAGTGCCGCCTCCTCTTCCTCTCAGGCTGACCGGGGGGAGGCGAGGGGCCGTCAGCGGTCGACCCCGCCTCTGTACCCGGCCAAACCGGGCTGTCGGGCCGTCGCACCCTCTCGTCCCACCCGCCGCCGGGACTCACGGTGCCACAGGAGGAAGAGCAGCCCCGCCGCCGCGCTCCGCCACGAACCCATCGCCGCTCGGGACGCGCCGTCGGTCCTCGCCGCTGGCGTGGGCAGCCGCCCCGAACCCCGCCGACCGCGGCTTCCCAGAAGCGACCCTGGGCGTCCCGCTCCCTCTTCCGCGGAAGGGCAGGGCAGGTTCGGCGGGCCACGAGGGCGGAGGCGGCGTCTGCTGGGGCCGAGGGAAGGAAGGGAGGCCGGGCGCCGCCTTCTCGCGCGCTGGGAAGGGAGGGGGCTGTCGGTCTGCCCGGCGGCTCTGGCCCGGGACGCGACGGGGCCGGAGAACAGAGCCGCCCCTGCCTTGCGGGCATCCCTCCTGCCCCGCGCCGCTGCTGGCGTTCGGTGGCTGCTGGCCCGAGCAGACGGAGCGCGCCCCGGACTCTGCCCGCGTTCCCAAGCCGCCCTGGGTTGCGTTCAGCGGCCCGTCTGCGCCCTTTGGCAAAAAGCGGCGTCCGTGGGGTAGAGAGCCCCTTGGGCGGCCCGGGATCGGGAGGAGTAAAGACACCCTAAAATCCAAGGCAGGAAACTGCCCTCCCCCTCAGCAGAGGATGACGACCCCGGGGGCTTCTCCACAGACCCTTGGGAACTCACACCTGCCTATATAGGCTATTTTAATGTCGGTTTTAATAATCTCATGTAATAAATTACCTTTGGTCATTTTGATAAACAGTAAACGTTTCACCTATCCAGTCACGTCCAACTCTAGTTTTTTAGCTAAGCGTTGTCCGTGGTCATGTGGCCAGCATGACTATATGCCAAGGGACATGTAATACTTCCCGCCAAAGTGGTACCTATTTATCTACTCACATTTGCAGGCTTTCAAATTGCTACATGGGCAGCAGGTGGGGCGAGTCACAGGCACTAGCCCCATCGTGCAACCCTTGGGTCTCGATTGGCGTTTCAGCTGACAAGCTCAGATCTTAAATTGCTGAGCCATCGCACTCCTTTGATATACTTAAAGTGGTATATGTATATGTGTAGGTAATATGGAAGACCAAAATCTAATGGAATAATATAGAATAATGAAATATATATAGATATAAAAGTGATATAATCCTGGGGTCAGTCTAGAGGATCTCTGAAAGTCCCCCTTTCTCTAGTACTAGGTTGAAAAAGTGAAACCGCAGATTTAACAAAACTCTCCTCAGCTGGAAAGTTCAGGAAACACCATTATGAGCACGATGTCACCTCTAGCCAAGTAGAGGTAACCACAGATATAAGGGCAGGAAACTTAGATAGGTTTGCAAGAACACCTGTGACCCACTTAAGAGGGGATACACGTTAGTAAGCTTGTAGGGTATAGCAGCAAAAGGGGGGGGGGAATTGTTGCTGTGGGCTGTCAGAATTATGTATAAGAGTAACTGCATCAGAACCCCTGAGGGTTCAGTCTTTGCTTCTTGTGTTGCACTGAACCTTGCGCAATAAACCTCTCTGATCACCCACGGATATCTTATGAGTCTTAATTTCCATAACATAGGTATATAGGTATATATAAAGTGGTATGGTATAAATTATTGTGGTTCGTCACAATCAGCTATATGTTCTGTATACTACACTCAACAATATGAAGCCACAGCTAACCAGTTTCTTAGCTGGTGTTGCCATCAGATGCACTGTGTTCTTCCCAAGAACCCACAATATTTTAACCTGTTCACTTTTTCCTATTTTTCCTACTTTATTTTCCTACCATTTTTTTAATTACTGGCACATGATAATTTTTAGATATTCCAGTGAATAATTTTGGCAACCGTGTAATGTTGTTAAACGGCTCCCGGAGCGGCCCTTTCCTTCGCCCCCTCCAAAGCTCTGGGGTCCCATGCGGGGTCGGCGGCTCCGCTTTCCGTGGCAACAAAGGGACCCTTCCCAGGGAACTAAAGCCCTCCCCGGAGTTTCAGGCGAGCCGTCGGATCATCCGCTCCCAGATGCGACGCTCTCCTCTCCCCTCCCCCCCACCGCCGACATCGAGGCCCCGCCTCCGCACCAGCCAGGAACGGAAGGGAGGCGCCCGCGGGCGTCAGACAAGCGGCTGCTGCAGGCCTCCGTCCACCCGCCAGAGGGCGCTCCGGAGACTGGAGGAGGCCCACTAACGAGCTGCCCTGCCCGGAGAGCGCGCGCGGAAGCCCCGCCCCCGCCCGCCATGGCCGCCGCGCTGAGCGACGCGCACCGGCGCTTCCTGCAGGCGCTGCTGGCCCGCGGGGTGGTGGAGGCAGCCGAGGCGGAGCGGCTGCGCCGGCTGTGCTGCCAGTGGCACCCGGGTCAGTGGGGGCCTCCCTTGTCTGGAGGGGAGGCTCGGGGGTCCCCGCAGAAGCCCTGAGTGGCTGGGCGAACGCTCGGGGGCCTCTCCCGCCCCGGTCCGCCCCCGCGGGGCCCGGGGGGGGGCGGGGCCCGGGGGAGGCGATGGCTGCCTGACGCTCCCCCCCCTTGTGCCTCCCGGCAGCCCCCGGCGCCAACGACCACCTGGACGACTTCCTGGCCGCCCTGAACGCTCAGCTGCAACCGCTCTCCATGGAGATCCGGAAGGGCTCGGCGGAAGACAGCGGCGGCACCTACGTTGCCCTGGTGAGCTGCCGGCTGAGGAGGCGTCCCGGGCCCCTCGGGGGTGTAAAGGCCTCCCGTGGCTGGGGGCCCCTGACCCGAAGAGCCCGGAGCTGCCTGTGCTGAGCCCCGCTTTGATCCCCCCTCCCGCCCCTTTCCGCCCCAGGTGAATCTGGCAGAAACCGACATAACCAAAATGGCCAGCGACTTCTCTGAAAACGAGCTGGAGCTCTTCAAGAAGACGGTAAGTCTGCTGTCTTTAAGGCGCGCCCGGGACTGCCGCTGTGGTTGTTTGGGAGGTGAGCCGATTCAGCCACTCAGCCTTCCCAGGTCAGTCAAACGAGGAGCCGGGTTGTCGGGGCCAATAGGCTGACTCCGTAAACGGCCTAGAGGGGGCTGGAAAGCCTCGTGAAGCGGCAGAGCACCCTTCCGGGGCACACATTTGACATGCAACCACGACGTTCTTGCCAGGACTCGTGTCCTGCTCCATCTGCAGGGTGAGGGTGATCAGCATTGATTCATGGCAGAGGCAGCAGAAACACATAATTTGTGGTGCTTTGAGAATGAAACAGTGATTGATTTGAATTGGATCGACTACTGAAGTAGAGGGATTCTGCTAAGATAGAGTTAGATAAATTCTGGAGACCACAATAATCCTGTTTGTTTAACGTTTACATTTTATTGTGTTTACCCTTTTTTAAAAAATTGATTTATATGCCGCCCTTCTCCGGAGACTCAGGGTGGCTTACAATGTGCTAAGCAATAGCCTTCATACTTTTGTATATTTATACAAAGTCAGCTTATTGCCCCCACAAACTGGGTCCTCCGACCCTGGGGCCGGGGCCGGACTTCAATCTCTCGCTTGTGTGACTGTTGGTAGGATGGATTTTATGAAAGTCTGGATAGAAGCTGGAGGCATGTGAACCTCGGGACCATTTATGGGTTCCTTGTATCCTTTCCTCTGTTTCACAAACTATACCAAAGTTAGCCTACACGCAAATGAATAGAGGGATGAAAGTAACAATTCGGAGGAATATTGGCAAAGTTTTTTGTGGCCAAGTCTAAGGATAATAAGGATAATGGATTTCCTTTAAAGCTCTTAGGCAGAGTAGTAGTTTTTAGAGCTGGAGTGGTTGAAGGCACCTGAGATGGTCCAGCTTTAGATCCCCCTCAACCAAAATGTGCCGTTTGCTTCCTCTCCATTAATTCTGCTAAATGGAATTCTTTGGGAGAGCAAGGAGGAGAGGAACTGCCTTGTATAGCTTCTCCTGTAGTTTTAGCAGCTCCTGGGTCTCTAGTATTTTGTGCTGTGAAGTGGCCTGAATATGTTCTAAATAATTCATGAGGGCTCCTAGGTGGTCTCTGAGCTTGGTTGTTGGTTGCACTGGTGATGTCTGGAGATTCTGGGTCATCCAGGTCATACTTTACTCAAAGGTGCTTTTTCAAAAATGCAACTGGACTGTTTTTCCTCGAGGAAGATGTTTCACTTCTCATCCCAGAAGCTTCATCAGTTGTGGTGGTAGGGGGATGGAAGGATAGGAGAGGTACTGAGAGGATGGTGGGAGATTGCACTGATGATGTTCCCTAGTTGGGTAAGGAACCATCTGCAAGCAAACAATCTGGCTCAGAGAGTACCAAGGACCCCAAGTTAAACTGAGCTACAGAGATTCTCTTTCATTGGAATAATCCAAACGGTTTGAGATGATCAATCACAAACTTTTCTGGAATGGACTGATGAAGTGGAGGGGACTCTGCAGGACGTAGTCCTGACCTGACATTCTTTTGTCCTTATTTTTTTCTTGAAGCATATATCATTAATTTTAGGATACAGCTGGTTTTTTCTCTTCTGTTTTGGCCCATGTGTGATGTGTAAAATGGTCTGTAGATAAAAAAACAAAAATATAATACAAATCTTTCCAGGGCTGTAGCCATAATTATCTATTCAAAGGAAAACACATTTATTAAGTTCTAGTCTCTAGTTCCTACATGCATTCTGCATCTTGGGTCCTGTTGGGCCATGGGAGGAGGGGAATAACCCATCAGGTCACACCATCCCTGATTGGAAACTATTGGGGGGGGGGGGGGGTGTGCCTAAGATATGGCACCCCGTGTCTGTCTGGGGAAACAGTTTTGGCAGAAGTAACATTAGGTCCTTTGTTTTTGCAGCTGGACCTGATCCTGATGTCCGGGAACGGCTTTGCATCGTCCACCGAGATCTTGAACTTGGCTGACCAGTTGAAGCCGAAGAAAATGAAGAAAATGGAAGTGGAACAAGTGCTCCAACAGCTGGTGCAGAAGAAGTGGCTGTGTGAGGTGGGCAAAGGTCTCACTGATGACAGGCACATCACCACACCTCCTGCACAGGAGGGAGGGGTTGGTGGGCTCCAAGGATGATTGAGTTTGTTGGTTTGTTTTACAGAAAGAAGGGGAGTACACCCTGCACATCCGCAGCATCCTTGAACTGGAACAGTACATCTTCCGCCATTACCCAGAGTCTGCCCGGAAATGCCATATCTGCCACAGCCTTTCCATTCAGGTAACTCTACCAGCCCATCTTGTGGCAGGTGCGAGAGACATGGATTACCTGTGAAAAATTAGTAGATTGGTAATTAATGGTGAACTAACCTTTCATCGGCTGCAGCTCAGTCATACCTCGTAACAAAATCTGTTACTAGAAAAGAGGGCTACCAGACTCCTGATGTTTGGCTGCCACAGACTAATGCAGCTGCTGCCCTGCAGTTTCCAACTGTAAATGGGTGATGGGCCAAACCCTGCACATTAAGATGGTCAACCCCTTGGGTGAATTCCTGCCCATTTAGCAACTTTTGCTTGGACTTACTGCAGAAAAGGGGGTCTCCTTGCTCAAGTGGTTTGGCCTCTGGAAGCAGGGCTCCCAGCATAGCAAAGGCCCCTGGCAGTGGGTGGGCAGTTTTTTGTGAGGAGGGTCCTCCTGCTTGTAACATTGTTCTGGAGGCCTGAGCGACATAGCTTTGCCCTGTCACTCGAACGCACAAGGCTAAAAACAATTACAAACCTCCAAATGCATTTCTAGACTCCTATAGAGCAGCTGGTGGTGATAGAACAGAGGACAAGCCTAGCCAAGTCTGTTTATGGAGAGCTGCCACACCCTTACTTCCCTTGGAGGCCTTAAGATTCTGGCAGCATCATTTCGTCCCAACCCATCAAAACCTCTGAAGAAGCTGAGGAGGCAAAATTAATCTGCTCAGAGGCCTGGGCATTGTCTGTATGTGTGACTTGACGGCACTGCTTCCATTTCAGAGTCAAGTGTGTGAAGACTGTGGAATTGTGCTCCATTGCTCTTGCCTTTCCAAGTATTTCCAAACACAACCAGAGCCCCGTTGCCCTCACTGCAAGCAGTTTTGGCCTCACAGGATTTCAGGTAAAAACCTCAGGGTGCTGTGTCTGTCTGGAATTATCTGTTTTTCCTAGGGAGGCGAGGACAACCTGGCTGCAGTGTCTGATCAATACGGGCAATTTGGCCTTTCTTTCATTTTATGAGACTCTGAGGCTTTTCTGGAAACAGCAGCCTCGTTCAAATAGAGGCTTTTTAGAGGGGAGGACCAAATGAAAACGGTAACATTTCAAAAACAGAACTAGCCTCACCCACAGAGCCAAAGCCATTCTTTCCACAAATCAAGGTGTCCTGCCATCACCATAAAAGTGCTGGCTCTGGGATGTGAGCTGACACCATTCTGGCTTATCTTCCTTCTTCAGCTCATCCTGCATTTTCTCCTTTGCTATGCAGACCTCCATCCTCCCAGCCAGTTGCCCTCAAGTGCCAGGAGAGAGAGCAGGAAGACCTCCAGGACGGGCTTCAGGCACCAGCAATAGCAGCCACCGCCGCCACCTCTGACCTCTCGGATGACACGGAGGAGCGGGTTCTTTCTCTGGGCGCACCTGGACAAAGTGCGGCTGTGCGGGGGTTACAAGCTGAAACTGCACAAGAGCTTGTGCTGCCATCCTTATTGGCAGCCATATTGCCTTCTTTTTGCTTTGAGTGGTGGTTGGGCAGTTGGCCTGCCACTTACTTACTGCCTGTGGAGCATTGTCCTCAACATTTCTCCTTTATTTTATAAAGGGAATCACTGTAGATGGGGTCTTATCCCACTTAGCTCAATAGGACATGCCTGAGCACCTATTCCAGTCACCCAGCGGGCCATCCCTGCCTCTTCCCAAAGACATTTTGCTCTTGGCATCACTTCCCCTCTCTGAATTGGTGGGACTTGAATGGGTTATAGATCCATTAGGGAATTTTAATTTCCTTGCATACCTCACCCAAAAGCAGATCCCTTTGGGACTCTGCAGGATGACTTGCTTAAGCTGTAATGTTGGTAGCTAAGAGTGACGTATTTTCTACTGACAAAATAAATTTGGGACTGAATATTGAAAAGTGTGTTATTCCAGGGCATTTGGAAGTAGCAGGACCTAGAAGACTAGATTATTTTGCTTGCTATATCTTTGGGTGGGTGGGTGTGCTTTTCTTGGATCAGCCATGGCATTCTATACCTGTACCTACTCTTGCTTCCTCTCAGCATAAACTAGGACCACCAGAAGCTAACAGAGAAGCTGATGTCCAGGGCTCGAACATAATGCCAGTAACTGGCCGGGATAAACAGGACCTCTCCAGGGCTTAAGATACAGTCTTGAAATGCAGCTGCCTTGAACTTAGGAAACTTCACTAAGTCGGGGTCTTCCACATTGACCTGCAAAAGAAATGCCTTTTTTAGACTCGACACTTCAAGAAGCTCAAAAATACCCTCCTTACAGCCTCAGACGATGGGAAAGAATTATCTTTGACCCTACACGCCTGTGCAAAGTCTTTTTGGGCAGCCAGCTTTAAAAATCGCAGTGGACAACTAGTGGCCATCGTTTCATAAGTCACAGGTGTCACCCACCTGGCTGGTGTTGTGAAGAAGGTGCCCTTCGTGTGGATACAGGTTTTCAGACTGATCAGGAGAGAAGAGGCGGATGTATTTGCGTCCCATCACCTGAAAATGGGAACATGAAAAGTTAATTGGCTGTCATGATGGGGAGATGTACATTCGTCATCTACCCGCCCTTCTCTCAAGTTCCAGACTAGGCCCTTGCAGGGATGGCACGATTTCTTCATGCCCTGAGAGTTAGAAGGAAAGCCACAGACTGTATCCCTTATTATAGTAATTCACAGGGTGAAGTTAGCAGCCTGCTATGAAGGCACTTGGAACACTCAGCAAATATCTCTAGTGCCCCATCAATAATTTGGACCAATTGAAGCAGTGGAAAATGAATTTTTGGCAATGCCAGAAGTTGGGTAAAGATGGTGGTCCAGAGCAACCTATTGCCCGAAATAATATGTGAAGAACCACAAGGGGTCGACATTGATTCTGCCCTGGCAAAAACTTCTGAAGGATGTAAACAAACCTGGACCAAGAAATTTTGTTGTGGATCCTGGTGAAGAGGTGAGATGGTCCCTGATGGGCCGAACCAGGCATTGATGGTGATCTCCTCTTCATCATTTTTGCCCAGGCAACAATAGTCCGGGATGCCAATGTCTTCCTTCAGCTCTGGGATCTGGTGATGTCCCATCAAAAGTAAAAGTCAAGAGGGTGTCCATCATGCAGGTATTGCATCATGCAGAGAACAAGTTCTGTAGGTACCTTGCCATTAAAATGCTTAGGCGGCTTATGTGAGTGTAAAATTTACACTACAAAATATATAGCGTGAAAGCATCAGAAAGGGAAATGAGATGACACACGTCTTTCACCAGCATATGACCTCAGCTGTATATTACATATGTATAAGGGTAATTTTTTCTCCAGCGATGTTGGGAGGCATTAGGCTAGCATGCCTGTTTGCTGGATCAACCCCATTGGCTCCCCTGAGAGCCAGCAGCAGTTGCTCTTCCTTCTCCACCTGGACAGGGCCCTGGCCTCTTGCACACACTGTGTACCCTGCTCCTTTGACTTGGATATCAGAGAGACTGACAGCCCAATTTGGGCTCCACAGTCTGACATTCGTCCCCTCCACTGTAGCTTGTGGGATGTTGCCCAAAAGACCTTCGGCCTGACGTTGTATGGCGCTCTGCAGCAATCCATAGGCAAAGTTATTTCTGCCTTGGGATCCACCATGCTCAGTCCCTAACACTGATCCCTTCCCTTCCTTGCTCAGAGTGCCTCTTTGGTAAAGAGTAAGAAAAAAGACGGGGCAAGCTTGCTAAAAAGTTGAAATAATACTGGATGTAGCCATATACTCAATGCTATTTAGACTAAACACAGCTCTCTCATACAAATATATTTCCACAGCAAAAAGCACCAATCCAATACTCCCTATGTATCAATACCAATGGAGCTTTACCACTGGGGTGGGCAATGGACTTTGGCTATGGAATCTGAGGGTCCCTGTGATGTAGCAGCAGCAGCCTTCCCCCCGTGGAGTGCTGTAGGGCATAGCTGCCATTAACCCAGGCCAGCATGTTGGACAATCTGCATCCAGTCATGATGCAAAACATCTAAGAGAGTTCCAGGGTGAAGGGAGCTACTGCAGCAGCATGAGACAACATGGCTGGTCTACAAGGGACAGGATCTTCCCCAGTAAGGTTTAATATATGTTGATTTGCTTCTGGATCCAATTCAAAGTGCTGGTTGTTGCGTTCAAAGCCCTTCATGTCTTGGGGGCATGTTATCTGAAGGACTATCTCTCCCAGTCACATCTACCCAACCCACCACAGCAGGGAGGCAGGGAATGCAGGACCAAGAAGGGGCTTCTCTGTGGTGGCTCCCTAACCTGTGGAATATCATCCCAATGGAGATAAGATTGGCCCCCATTCTTGCAAGGCCCTGAAGACCTGGGTTTTGCCAACGGGCTAGGAGACCCAAGTGAGATGGAGCCCATCAAGTGGCTTATCTGATTGTTATGCCAGGAGTGACAGGTTTATGGGTTTTTTTATTGGGCTTTTATCCTTGTAAAAGTGCCCAGAGTCACTGAGACTCAGGTGGGCAGCCATATAATTTTTCATAAATAAATAAATTGGGGGTGGGGGAGGCTTAGGCTTCTGACAACTTTTTTTATTAAGAGATCTCTCTGTGTGAAGGGTAATTGGAGGGGGTCTGAGTCCTTTTGCCCCTGAGAACACACTTTGGGGGTGTGATTCAGGGCAAAGAGAAGCCCTGTTTTCTAGGATTCACCATAATTCCTGCATTTACCTGGTCAAAAAGCTGGTGCTGAGCAAGGTATCCATTGGGATTCTGGCATGAAAAGGAAGAGGCAGAAGAAATAGACTGAGTCATGTAGTGCAGCAAGAGGCAAAACCAGTGTTTGCAGGAGACCCCCCCTTCCTCCCCATTTGCCCCTGTAAAGACTGACCCAGATCACCGGCCCTGCCCTCCCACTTTCCATGAAGAGGTGCTCTCTCTAACTCCAAATCCTGCAAGGAAGCCCCGCAAAGATGACTGAAGCCAGAATACCGACTGCCAGGGAGGCTTCCCCATGAAGGCAGAACACCGACTCCTCTCCCTCCCCCTCCCCCGGGATCTCCGCTGAAGAAAGAGCTCGGACCTCCTGATCGACGAACCGGCTGATGAACTCTGCGACCGTCATGAGATTTTGGGACCAATCTTGGTCGGTGTAGCGAGCGCCCAGCTCCACCGGGACGGTGCGGTTGCCGGCCAACTGCAGCAGGTAATCCACGCTGCGGCAAGAGAAGCCGGAGATTTGAACGAGATTCCCCTCCCGCTTCCTTTGCCCCCCAGCAGCGCTTTCCCTGCTCCGGTCGTCCATGCCGGCCGGGCAGGGGGAAGGGGGCGCTCACCTCCACTTGCGAAGGCAGGGCCAGTGGTCCACCACGCCTTCCAGCACCAGCGGCGCCCCGGGCAGCAGGAAGCGCTCGCGGAAGCGCTGCAGGGACGGGCGCCGCGCCCGGGACACCGCCGCCCCCGCCGCCGCCTCCGCCTCCTCCTCCTCCGCCGCCTGTGCCGGGGAGCGCTCCGTGCGCGGCTTCTGCGGGGGGGGAGGGGTCAGATGGCGGCCTCCCTTCCCGCGGGCCCCTCCTCCTCCTCCCCGCCGTCCTACCTTGCGGGGCGGGCCGTCCGGGGCGGGCAGCAGGCGCTGCAGCAGCGCGGCCAGGCGGGCCATCTCGGGGCCGGGCGCGCCCAGCAGCAGCCCCAGGTCGCAGGCGCGCAGGGCCTCGGCGCAGGCCCCCCGCGCCCGGCACAGGCAGAGCGCGCGCAGCAGGCAGGCGTGGGCGAAGAGGCGGCGCCAGGCGCGGCCCACGCAATGCCACGGCCCCTCCTGCAGCCGCTCCCACGCCCAGTCGCCCAGCCGCTCCGCCGCCCGCAGGCAGGCCTCCCTCGCCGCCGCCGGCCACCCGCCCGGCGCCTCGGCCTGGGCCAGCAGCGCCGCCGTCTCGCCCAGCAGCGCCGCCGCGCCCGCGCCCACCTCCGCCGCGCCCAGACCCGGCCCGGCCCGAGCGGCTCGCAGCACCTCCGCCGGCTCCAGCGCCGCCCAGTCCCCCTCCCCGCTCATGGCGCCCTCACCCGCCGTCAGCCTGGCCGGGAGCGGCGCCCGCTACGCGTCACTCCGAGGCGCCGCGGGAGTTCCGCGCCTGCGCGGACGCTCGCTTCCCACCGCCGCTGCTCGTGGGCGGCGTTCACCCAGCAGAGGGCGGGCTGGCGGCGCTGCCGCTTCTGAGTCGCTGCGTGGGCGGCGCTGCGTCTGGGGCGGCAGGGCGCTGCGAGGCGGCAGGGGAGGAGCTTTGGGCGAGCTTGCAGGCCCAAGCCCCACCCCCCTAGGGGAGTTCAGCCGGTGACCTGCCCCCCGAATCCCCCTGGTTGAGCCTGGCGCTCGCCCGGCGGCTCTCGGGGCGAGAGTCTGGGCGCTTCTTGTCGGGGCAGCCTTGGCAGCTTTCAAGATGTATGGACTTCAACTCCCAGAATTCTGCTATGCCGGTTGGGGAGTTCTGGGAGTTGAAGTCCACGCCCCTTAAAGTTGCCAAGGCTGAGAAAAACTATTCGAATCTGTTATTAATTCTGATTGTGCGGCAGGTGGAAAAAGGCGCAGCTCCTGGCGTCTCTGGGCCTGGGGCTTCGGGAAGAGAAAGGAGACCCTGCGGAGCCGCCTGCTCTCTGCCTCCTCCTGCTCGGGAAGGCGATGACAATCCCCAAGGCGCTGGGCAAAGCTTTAATTATGAAATAAAATTCTTATCTACCTTGTCACCTTTGGCCGATGATGTTCGTCCTGATGACTGGCTTTTAACAGTTATGCTGTTTGCCTGACTTGTATATAAGCCACCGTGGCTCAGTGGTCAGAGTTCAGTACTGCAGGCTACTTCTGCTGGCTGCCGGCTAGCTGCCGGCTGCCGGCAATTTGACAATTCAAATGCCACCAGGCTCAAGGTTGACTCAGCCTTCCAACCTTTCGAGCTGGGTAAAATGAGGACCCAGATTGTTGGTTAGAGAGGGCTGTAAAGTGATATATAAGTGCTATTGCTATAAGGGGGTCCACTGCAAGGGCGGGTGACCCCTTAGAAATTGCTTCCCAGTAACCCCTTTATTTGCCAGTAAAAATTTATTTTCCTTTCCACCTATCTGGTGTGGGCCAGATCACATCAAGTAAAAGCTTTCTTGGGAAACACTTTTCTTGGGGAGTCCAAGCAACTGCTGGATGTTGCTATCAGACACCTCCTTGCCCCCTCCCTCACTGTTCTAGTGTTATGGTTGCCTTAATTTGCCTGATGATGTTAATTACCCAGGGTGATCTTAAAGCTGCCTCTGCCCTGGTTACTTCAAGGCATGGCCAATTAAAGGGGCCCAGAATTGTGTCTGAAGTTGGGATTTCCCTGAGCTGCTCAAAAGGTTCAGAATATCTGGAGTCCCTCTGTTTTACCTGCTTTGCACAGGTAAAGGTGGTGCTGAGAGAAGGATGTAGCTGCCCTAAATAGGGTCCTCTGAGGGGAAGCATGTGCAGTTTAGGTAACTTGGGGGCCCCTTTCACGGAGGGCTGAAGATTCCCCCTCTGAGAATCAAATAGTGGGATAAATGCCAAATCTGCAAGGGTAATTTAAACAGTAACAGTAACAGAGTTGGAAGGAACCTTGAAGGTCATCTAGTCCAACCCACTGCTCACGCAGGAGACCTATGGATTAGAACCGCCGAACTGCTGACCTTTAATTGCAGCCTCCCAGATTTCTTTCAGTTTCTCATAATTTGGATCAGATAAACAACAGTATAGCCCTGCATCTAATTCATGTTTGTGGTACTGGAGTGGTTTTATCGAAGAATCTGGACTTCTAGGGCAGTGGTGGTAAACCTTTTAACACATCGAGTGCCGAACAGGTACGTGTTTTGCACGCTTTGCAAATGGGTGTGCCATTTTTTAAATTTATCCACTCCTTGAGCCATGTTACTGCTGCCACCTGATAGTAGAGTTCCCAATCTGGAAGACCGAAGCCTCCTTTAATTCTAGAATCTTGTAAGAGTTTTAATTTAATTCTAGGTTTTTTCCCCGTCAGATAAATTTTAGAGTTATTTTGTTCAATTCTTAAAAAAAAAATCCCTAGTTTTATGGACACCGTTTGAAATAAGTATAAAATTTTTGGTAGGATGTTCATTTTTATGGTCACCACTCTTCCAATCAAAGATAATTGTAGCTTCGCCCAATTTTCTAAATCTTTTCGAATTTGTTGTAGTAAGTTTAAATAGTTATCTTCTTTTATAGAGGAAATTTTTGCTGTTAAGCAAATGCCAAGATTCTTTACTTTTTTCGTTACTTGGATTTCCAATATCCTCTCTAATTCCTTATTTTGGCCTTGTGTGAGATTTTTTGGTTATTATCTTTGTTTTATTTTTATTTATTTTTAAACCCGCAACCATACCAAATTTGTCTATTTCCTGTATCAGTAATTCCCTTTTCAAGGGGATCCTCTATTATAAAAGCCATATCGACTGCAAATGCCTGTGTTTTATACTCTTTTTTAATTTTTAACCCTTTTATCTCCTGATTATCCCTGACCTGAATTAATAAAACTTCTAGTGAAAGAATAACTAGGAGAGGGGATAGTGGGCATCCTTGCCTAACCCCCTTATTTATGGTGACTTTATATGTTAGATCTCCATTAACCATTATTTTTACTATTTGATTTGAATATATTGCCTTGATCATTCTGATAAATTTTTCTCCAAATTTCATAGTAATTAGTTGTGTAATTAAGAACTGCCAATTTAAGTTATCGAAAGCCTTTTGTGCATCCACCAGTACTAATGTTAGTTGTTTTCGGGGTGAGCCTCATAATATTCTAATATGTTCATTATAATTCTTGTATTGTTTCTTATTTGTCGTTTGGATAAAAACCTGTTTTGGTCTGAAAGTATAATATTATTTAAATCTTTTTAAATCTTTCCGCTATAATCGTTGCCAGAATTTTATAGTCAGCATTTAGAAGCAAGATTGGCCTATAATTTTGAATCATTTGATTGTCTGTATTTTCTTTCGGAATTAATGTTATGTATGCCTCTGTCCATGAAATTGACATTTTAGCTCGTTCTAATACATCATTATACACTTCTAACATGTGCATGGTTTTCACGTGTGCAATGCACGCGTGTGAATGCCATCTGGTGCTCACCAGTACTCTCGTGCGCATGGGCAAACGTGTGCACATGCACAGGAGAGCTCCAAGGACCAGCTGGGTTCCCTGAATTGCGCTTACGTGCACCGGAGGCATGCACAGCTGTAAGTGAGTTGGACGACACCTCGCATGGCCAGAAAAATGGCTCTGCATGCCACTTCCGGCACGCATGCCATAGGTTGGCCATCACGATTTTAGGGTTTCTACAATGTTAGATTTTATCCAGAACAGTATTTCTTCCAGTGTAACCTCCCATTTCGTTCCTGTAAAGTTTAGGGTTGCAGCAATACACACAGGTCTCTAAATGTTGAGGGTGGCTAGTTATCCCAGGTCTGCCCCCTTTTAAATTGGGCAGCAAGCATGGCAGAGTTTCAAAAATTGGCTACTTTGAAACCAGTGCCCAGGGCCAGTTCTCCCACTCATGGGGCGTGGGTTCAGTGCTGGGATCCTGTTCGCTTTCCTCAGTGATGTATCCAGAAGTCACCCCTTGCTTTGACCCTGCTGCAAGAGGTTTTGATTGCTGTGTTCACTTTTGAAGCCTTGAATACCCTTCCAGAGTCGTATAGGCAACCCCCATACCTGGCAATACTCACTTATTCAAGAAATACTTTTTGGGAAGTGATTTTCAGATGCAACAGCTTATTTCCTCCGCTCCAACTCTTGCCACAGACACAAAGAATCACACATCTGGCTGCTAATTGTTTGTTTGCAAAAGAAATCTACCACAATCTTAGTAAAAATTAAAAGGTTTTCTTAGTGGAAAAGCCTGGCCTAAAAGGAGCAATTGTGGCTATCGCTCTGGAATAGCTCTGCTTAATGTGACTGATGGCCGTGCTCGCCCTTCTTAGCTTTGCTTTTCTACTCCCAAAAACCAAAACCCAGCTTGCAAAGTACAGTAATATTCAAGATCTAAGTACACACACGGGCATGATTAAAGCCTCTACACAAAACAGACCCTAAAGCAGGAGTCTGTGTTCTGTATTTACCTAACTCCACTCTTTCTTGAACAAGCATTCATGTTGCTTTATGAATCCTCCTCAATCCCTTCTCCATCTTGTCCCAGGCTGCAAGCTCAGATTTCCAAATACTCTGGGACAAATGAGGTGGATGAGAAAGAAGTGGATGATGGTGGGAAACACGGTGCCTGAAAGAGGCGAGTCCAGTGGGAGCTGTTTTAAAGAACAGACCTGCATTCCCTTGAGGTCTCTGCCTTCAGGAGTCTCCCTTGGCTGGGTTCTGTGCACCCTTGTCACAGTGAAGGTTTTGGTACTTTCTGCCTAGTGGGAACACGGACATTGGCATGGTTGGAAAGAGCTGCTCTGAGAAAAGGCACCTGGCTGTGTGGTGTTCTTCTCTTCCCCAAGGATGAAGAGGTTACTGGGTCAGGTTACCCTGGCCAGCTCTTGACAACGGAACAGCCATGAAGGCTCAGTAGATATAATTGCCAGAGTGATTACTTAGCACCCATCGTAGAAAGCCTTAAATTGTTCCCCTCAAATTAACATTCTTTTTTTCACAGACAACAGCTGGTCCACAGCTTGAACGCAACAGCTAAGATAAATTAAATAAAAGAGGCAATAAAATTCAAACCTAATTTAATTTGCGGTACATGCAGATGCTGGCAACACTTTTAAAATACAACAAAATATGTGAATGTCAGCAAACTCCAATAACTGCTTGGTTCTCATTACTGCAGAGGTCACAAAGCAAAATAAAGCAAGATTAATGTGGCAAGGCCCGAGAACAAGTGACTCTCCTTGAAATTCACCAAGACTGGTGAATTTAGGAAGACTTTCAGGCCTCGAGTGGCATCTCTCCTTGCCAAGCCCATCTGCAGTTTGTTGTGTTGTTCCTGGAGAGGGGTAAAGAGTGTACTATTTTATTTATATCATGCCTTTCTATTTATGAAACGGGAGTTTAAGTTAAGCATCATTTCAGATGGAGAAACATTTGCCAGCCTGGGTGCTTGAGTCAGGATGAACAGAGTTCCCAGGATAGAATGATAGCATATGTTGACTTTATGGACTTGGGTTTGAACAGCATGTGCTGTTTTGCTTTGTTTCATTATTTTTTTTGGTATGTTGCACTGAGTCATGTTGTCTGAGTTGGACAACCATAATGATCCTTCCAATAAATAAATAAATAAATAAATACACCTACACAAAAGAAAAATAATTAAATCAGTTTTTTAGAAACAGGCTCAGAGAAACTGGAAAATCTGAAAATATGAAGAACGGTTGCAGGAACTGGGCATGGCTAGTCTAGTGAAGAGAAGAGAAGGACCAGGGGAGACGTGATAGCTGTCTTTCAGTATTTGAGGGGCTGCCACAGAGAGGAAGGGGTCAATCTGTTTTCCAAAGCACCCGAAGGCCAGACAAGGAATAATGGATGGAAACTGATCATGGAGAGATTCAACCTAAAAATAAGGAGAAATTTTCTGACAGAACAATTCACCGAAGGAATGGCTTGCCTTCAGAAGTTGTGGGAGCTTCATCACTGGAGGCTTTCAAGAAGAGACTGGACTGTCACCTGTCAGAAATGGTTTAGAGTCTCCTGCTTGGGCAGGGAGTTGGACAAGATGACCTACAAGCTCCCTTCCAAGTCTTATTCTGTTATCTGTAGTACCAGATCATGGGTGTTAGATAGGGTGAATGAAGAGATAGGAAGCCAGGCTCATATAACTATTCTTTATTGTAGATCTGTAACATCCAGCAAAACCCTGCCTGACAGCTAGCCCTTATATAGGGAACTGTCAGATGTCTCAACCAATCAGGTTCAAGTATTTTTCCTGCTCATTCAGCGGACCTGAGTGAAGCCTATTGCTTCACTGTTAGTATCTAACAATGGGACTCTTCTGAAGCTGATCTGGGCTACCATTGGGATGACTGGTGGCTAATGAACTTCCTTCTTTTAATCAACAACAAAAGACATGGAATCTTAGGACTGGGAAAAGCTGTTTTGTCTAATGTTCTGCTTTATTTATGGATCCAAATGAAAGTGCTCTGGGTTTGCCATGGGCTGTCTTCTGCTCTCCATGAGACTGGGAATTTTCTCTTGGAGGTGGCAAGAATTCAAAGGGGAAGAGGAGGAGGCAGCCCTGAGGGCCTTTGTGGGCAAAGGTGGTATGGCAATATGAGATTCGCTGGTATGGCAATATGAGATTTTATAGAGTCAGAAAGCTTGTGGGTCTGCAAGGCCAAATTTCCCATGGCTCAGCCCCGGGAAAGGAGGCAATTTTGCCACCCAGCTGGCCTATAACATTTTCAGTCCCACTTCTGGGATTTTAAGAAAGTGGAGTGGGAGAAGATAGATCTAAAGGGAAGTTAGCCCAGGTTCCTATTCCCGCAGAGCTCAGCAGGATATTAATTGGTTTATTTTATTCAGGATTCTATGTTGCTCATTGCGGGAATGGATTCCTGTTTAGATCCTGACTTTCTGGCCTGCCGTTCTGTCAGCTACTGGCAAATAAATATTGCCATTTTGTAGTGAATTGCCTAGTCAGGGCTGGATCATTCTGCTTAGAAAGACACTGATCTAGTGGTTTTAAATTGAAATAATTAAATATAATTACAAATGGAAATGCAGGGATGTAGAGTCTAAACCTGTGTTCACATAAGAGATTTAAAGTTGAGTGAAAACTTTACAGATGCATTTACAGAATATGCTCAACTATGTTAATTTTAAGCTTGGGTATTTTGTTATTTGAGCTTAGTTTATGGTTTACTGTTCTGTCCAATCAGAACCTATTTCTTTAGCTCATGATTCAGTGTATTGTGAAAACCCATCATGGCTTAATTCAGCAACCTGGCCAAGCCTTACAAATGCAGCTAAAGCCTGGCAGGCGTGGTACGAGCTCTCATGGAACTCAGCAGAGCTGGCCTTTGAGTCAACCTGTGTGGGATTGTGCTATAAAGTATTTTTAATTGCCTCCCTGCTATTTGGAAAATGTTGAAGCCTTGCAGTCTGCTTTGTAACAAATAATTAGACTGCCACTGAGAGCAATCCGGCAGATTCCTGTATGGTCCTCTTGTGCAGGCAAATGCTATTGACTCATAAAAAGGGAAATGGGAAAAGCAGCAGGCTCGATAAATCACCCCCCAGAACGGAGTGATCGGCTCCTTGGCTCATTTCTTCTGAAAGCTGCTCCGAGAAGCAGGCTGGTAAATCAGCAGGGGTGCAACTGACAAGTCAGCAGGAAGGGTGCCCCCCCCCCCCCAGGGGCAGATCCTGCCTCTGGAGAAGGGGATGCTCAGAAGAGGCTTCCCTCGAGTACAAGAACACCTTGTCTCCAGTGCACATTGAAGGCGCCAGGAATAATGTCACCTTTCCTTGGTTAACGTTATTCCATCCCACGATAGCAAAGAAATTATGACAATATGTTGCTTTACGCAAAAGTACACAACAGAGCTATTTGTGCGACCCAGCAGCTGCCACTCTCCATGGAGCAGATGGCCCTGATAAAAACGCAATGCGGGGAACAGGTTGATGGAGGCATCACAGTCGTTACACCTGCCTCATCCTGTTAGATGCTCAACTGCAAGAGGCACGGCTGAAAGACTGCAAGAACCAGCTCTCCTATTCACGGAATTGAGTTTTAGCTCCCCCTCAATAGGGAGCAAGATTGTGGCGAGAAGAGCAACCTGCCATTTGGGGGAGGCAATGACTTGCCCTGCCTTCTACAGAAAAATGGGAAGAAATGTCTTACCCAGTCATGGAAATCAATCACCCTTGTCCCCCCAATCAGAACAAAGCCAGCACACGTCAGTTCAGGATCTTCCATGTTAACAGCATGTTGTACTTGGTGGCACTTTCAAGACCAGGAACTGTCTACAGAGAAGCCAAACCATGGAGCTGTCTTGGGCACCAAAGGAACTTCTTGCTTGTTTATGTTTTTGTGGGAGTTCCTTCCTCAATCCTTAATAAACTCTTCACAGTTGCAGATAATGACAAAAACTAAAAAGGTTTGGTTCAAATAATGCAGAAACAAATCCTCACTATATAAAAATAACATAGATTTTGAAAGGGAGATTAAGCCCAATATTCTGCCCCTAGCAGAAATTCAAGCATCCTAGGCAGTCTTGCATCCTTCCACAACCTCCTCTCTCTTCTTTTTAAATTAGCTGACCCAGAGAGGGCAAACCTTTGGATGTGATGGGTTTGTCCGTGGCATCATGGCTGCAACTGAAAGTGTCTTAATTAAAAGACTCCACTCTGAGTCCTCTGGAGTGTCTCTGTTCATAAGATCTCTAGAGGATAGTTGACAAGTCCCATGTTAGCCCCCACATCTGGACCCCTTCCTCACACCCCAACTCTACAGTGTTGATTCACTGGCTACAACATCTGCATGACCTGTAGATGGAAGCCAATAACATTTTTTAAATAACAATTCTCCCTTTTTCTGCCGCCTAGTAGTGAATAGTTAAGGAGCTAACCAGGTGACAAACAGGAATGGAGAAAATTGATTCCATTGATTGATAGTACAAAAGGGGGAATCCTCCCCCTCCCCAGAAACAATGCATGGGGTAATCAGTGTGCTGTGCCTGCCAGTTGGAAGATTCTTCTCATGGGCTGGATGTTGAGCAGCATTCCATCCAAGGGAACCACCAATAGCGGACTAAAGAGAACAGTCTGGTCCCAAACTGCTCTGGATAAGGACAGATTTTGGGGTGGCAACATTCATGGTGGCAGGACTGACCAGCTCTGTAATCGGAGGAGAGCTGGTCAGACAGCTCTATAGATGTGGCCAATTCCAGCTTCTCTGCTGGATCGATTCCTGGTGGAACATCTGACCATTTTTCTGTTGGAGAAGATTGAAGCAGTTGAGCAGCTTGGCATTTCCTTGGTAACTACCTGTCAGCATATGGTCCTCGGCAGACTTGATGCTTCTCAAGGAAGGGAAGATTTCCCCCGCCCCCTGATTATGAACCACAGTTATATACTGTAGGTGATTGTTGACTATTCTATCATAGCTGGCTTTTTAATCTTTGATTGCCACTTGGACTCATGGTTGAGATTGGTGGCATGTAAGGGTTGTTGTGGGGACAAAATTAGGGTGAACCTTGACTGTCTGCTCAATCAGACTTAAGCCTCTCTAAACATCAAGAATGACAAATGCAATTAGTACTTGCAGATTTTTATTATGGCTTAGAAAATAGCCGTGGAAACATTCTGAGTCAGGATTGTAAGAGGCATGATACTTTATCAATTTTCTAAATATAAAACAGTCTCACAATTGCCAGTGATTATCATAATCCTGTGGAGAGGATCTGGGCAAACATATATGAAGAATGAGCTAGAAATATAGAAATTATGCCCACCTCAAAGGGGAAAGAAAGAAAAGAGGCTGTGATGGATAAAGGATGGATGGGTGTGAGTGATAAATTATAAAATGTACAATCAAAATAGGCTGTACTTCCTTAAAAAATAAAGCTCAAAGACCAATCTGCAACCACAAAAATTTGGAGGGGAAACGTAACGGACAAGAAGGACTCCTCAGTCTTGCTAAAGTTACTGGGTAATCTTGAAATGTTAGGGATTGGGCAAAGTTAATGCCTTTGATTCACAGGTGAAATTTAGCCGGTTCTCACCGGTTCCCTCAAACGTTAGTAAATTGCTTAGGCAGTTCGGAGAACCGGTTAAAAATAAAGTGCAAGAGAGGCTCTCTCTCTCTCTCTCTCTCTCTCTCTCTCTCTCTCTCTCTCTCTCTCTC
>WNWU01000025.1:17409092-17455362 GCA_012654045.1 Ptyas mucosa | reverse complement strand
CTCTCTCTCTCTCTCTCTCTCTCTCTCTCTCTCTCTCTCTCTCTCTCCCTCCCTCCCTCCCTCCCTCCAGTTAATAGCTCCACTTAACAGTTGCAGCTGGAATGCAGCCGATACACGCTGAATCAAGTCAATAAACAACAGAAACTGACAGGATTAGGGCAGGGAAACCTGTCAATCACCCATCTAGGGATGGGATTAACCTCTTCCCTTCAGGAAGAAGGACAAGATTACAAACATTTTCATTATAAAGAGTATTAAGTAACACTTCTGTGATCGGCTGATACCCCCTGGAATTTCCCAAGACCTTTTATAGCTGCTGCAGTGTTGGCTACTTCTTGTTTTTTCCTAGGGGAAAAGATACAGGAGGGGACAATGATGCATCTTGATCATACAGGCTGTGAATTTAACACATGTGTGGTCCAGTCAATTGTATTGCTTCTGCTGTGAAGCACCCAATTTAGAAAATAGAGAACATAGAATAATAGAGTTGGAAGGGTTAATGGCTTTTGGCAGCACCCCCAGGCTTTCAATTAGCCTGAGCAGCTGCTCTTAGTTTCCCTCTCAGCTGCTGCGTTTGCTTTGGGGTTCACTTTTTTTAAAAGGAGGAATGGCTGTTCTAAGTTTTCTGCATTGTTTTAGTGGTTCCTGGCACTGTCCTTTTGGGGTGTACTTCCCTCACTCTTTTTGAAAGCTTCTAGTGATGGCAAACTATTCCATTGATTGATTGGTCTCACCCTTAGGAAATTTCTCCTTAGTCCTAGGTTGCTTCTCTCTTTGGTTAGTTTCTATCCATTGTTTCTTGTTGTGCCTTTTGGTGCTTTGGAAAATAGATTGACTCCCTCATTTTTGTAGGAGCCCCTCAAATTTCCTGACAGAACAATTCAGTGGAACAATTTGCCTCCAGAAGTTGTAAATGCTCCAACACTGGAAGTTTTTAAGAAGAGATTGGAGAATCATTTGTCTGAAGTGGTATAGGGTTTCCTGCCTAAACAGGGACTAGACGACTTCCAAGGTCCTTTCCAACTCTGTTATTCTATTCTATTCTAAATATTGGAACAGTGCTATTTTATTGTGAGTTGGACTAAGGAGAAATTTCCTAAGGGTGAGACCAATCAAGTTGGCCACACTCACTCAGCCACATGACCCATTTCCCACAGAAAACACCGGGAGCCACAAAACCTGGGTAGGTGTGGCTGGTGTGTGTGTGTCATGTGACTAGGTGGGAGTGACATTGAGTTGGCCATTCCCAGCCACTCACATGACCACCAAGCTACACCCACAGAACCGGTAGGGAAATTATTTGGATTTCACCACTGCTTTGATTTGAGTGGCATTACACCATCAGCCATAAATTGGGTACTTTTGCTACTTCATATATTTTTAGCAATTTTAAAGTCCTTCAGTGGTACAGTTCCTCAGCTGTCGTTTCCCTCCAGACATGGCTACCTCTGTATACAGATCAAATAACCATTGCCTTTCCTAGCTAATTCACACAGCTGGTGATTACTTGCCAAGCTCCTGTTATAATCACCCGGGGAAGAATTATAAATAAAATGTGTACAAGCAACAGATGTTATCACTTTAAAAATGGATCCATCATGCATCACAAAAAAATGACCCATGTAGGATTTGAGTGGTGAACTGCTAAGCAGGTGGTCTGTGGTCTTTTATAACCTCCCCCAAAATAGCAGAGCCATTGTGATTAATTCAAATTAACAGTAAGAGGAAGAAAAAGGACCTCAGAGGAGCCTCCTTCCTGTGATTCCCTGGGAAAAATGTCCTTTCTTCAAACAAAGCTCTTTATAGGTTTGTCAATTGCCAAAGGAAAAAAATGCGGGCTTTTCTCTCTGCAGTTCATGGCTTAATTAACAGAATAAAAGCATAACAGACTTGGAAGGGACCTTGGAGGTTCTTCTAGTCCAACCCCAATTGTGGATTATTTATAAAATAATGGAGGAACTCTCCAAGGATATCTCATCCAAGCCCCTGCTTATGCAGGATCCGCTAAAATATTTAGGTCAGGTGGAACTCCAGCCTGCTGTGAAGGGAAACTGTCAGGGCATGTAGATTTAATAGCTGTAAGCCAATGGTGGGTTTCAAATTTTTTTACTACCGGTTCTGTGGGTGTGGCATGGCTTGGTGGGTGTGACTTGATGGGCATGGCAGGGTAAAGATACTGTAAAATCTCCATTCCCACCCCACTCCAGGGGAAGGGTACTGTAAAATCTCCATTCCCTCCCCAATCCATGGGAAGGTTACTGCAAAATTCCCATTTCCTCCCTGTCATTTGGACTTGGGAGGCAGAGAATAGATGGGGGTGGGGCAGTCAGAATTTTTACTACCGGTTCTCCGAACTACTCAAAATTTCTGCTACCGGTTCTCCAGAACTGGTCAGAACCTGCTGAAACCCACCTCTGCTATAAGCTGATGCAACTGAAAGCTGATGCAATAGAAATGAGGCAGCAGGGTTTAAGAAGCTGGGTCAGAAGCTGTCTATCGAAGGGAAGCCATTAGAGGGCGTTTCCCTTCTCATGTTCTCTCTCCTCGTGTGTATCATTGCTCTCCGTGTGTCAGTAGCAGTATGATAAGGTATTTACCATGTATAAGTTTATATATTTAGCTGTATATAAACCACTGTTAATTATCTAAAGGCTCTGTGTGCTGTGTTTTGCTCCTGGGTTTATCTCATAATAACTAGTCACGCTGCCTAAACTCGACAGAAACATCCTAATAAAGAAGACATCCATGTGGCCATGTTCTCCCTTATCTCTAAAATTTATTGAGTTTCCTTATAGTTTTGATTCATTGGTTCTGGTCCTGCTCTCTGGGGAACAGAGAACAAGACCAGTCCCTCCTCAACGTAACACTTGTTTCATTTATTTATTTTATTTTAATAAATTTATATGTCTGCCCATTTGGCAAAAGGGATAGTGGCTGACTAGCCTAGGTTTAAAAATGAACTGTAGAAAATAACCTTTACATTTAAAGAAATCACTGATAGTAATGGCCCTCTAGGACAACCCAAATGGTTGTTAAATCACAGATGACACCAACTATCTTCCTGTCTCCCATACTTTAGAAAACATCCATGTTTTTAAGTCTTTCTGAAACAGTTGCCAGGGCCAACAGAATTTCAGGGGGCAGGACATCCCAAAGGACAGGCTCTGCCACAGAAAAGGCACACAGGTCCTGGGTCCTGCTGGGTGATGTTTTTGAAGGGATAGAACTCGGAGACCTAACGGGATAGGTAAAAATAATTGCAAACAAGCAGGTCCCATGCACTACAGGTGACAACTTTGGAATACACCTGGAAGCCATTTGGGGGATAGGGCAGCTCCTGCAGCAAGTGTGTGTGAATGGCTACCTGCTCTGCTGCCTTCTGGATCAGTCATGCTTCCAGATATTCTTCAAGGGCAACCCTGGCAGAGTGTGGCAATCCATGCCGAGATTATCAAGCCAAGAGTGACTGTGGGTAGCATTTTCTGACCCATGAATGAGTGAGGTTGGCCTGCAAGATGAAGTTGTAAGAAAGCCCTCCTGATAAACCAAAAGCACAAGTCTAGGAGGGTTCTCAAATGGCATACCAGTTGTGTTTGGGAAAGTGCCATCTCATGGAGAACTATGGATGGCAAAGAATGGTGAACTCTCCCAAGCTGTGATCATGTTGCCACTGTCCCAATGGAAAAACCAAATCAAATGGAATGGAAAATTATTTATTGACCAAGTTTGATCGGACACATAAGGAATTTGTCTCCATAAGCTCACAGCAAATATAGGTCATAGATCATAATCATAGTTACAATAATTAATCATGTTACAAACAATTGATAAATTATAAGAAACCAATAGAAGATAGTAGGAAAGATGAGAAACGAGACAGTGCTGTGGGAATTAAGTGTTCAGCAGAGTGATGGCATGGGGGTAAAAATTATCTTTATGTCTGGTTGTTTTGGCATGCAATGCCCTAGAGTGGCGTCCTGAGGGGAGAAGTTGAAATAGATTTTATCCAGGATGTGAGGGGTCTGTAGATATTTTCTCAGCCCTCTTTCTGGTTCACGCAGTATACAGATCCTCAGTGGAAGGCAGGCTGGTTGTGATGGTTTTTTTCTGCAGTCCTAACTATCAGCTGAAGTCTGTACCTGTCCTGTTTGGATGCTGTGCCAAACCAGACAGTTATTAAGGTACAAATGACAGACACAATAATTCCTCTGTAGAACTGGATCAGCAGCTTCTTGTGCAGTTTGAACTTTCTGAGTTGACACAAGAATATTCTTTGTTATGCCGTTTTAATGATGGTTCTAATATTAGGTGTCCATTTCAAGTCCTTGGGGATAATAGAACCTAGAAACCTGAAGGTTTCTACTGTTGCTACTGTGCCTAATATTGTAAGAGGTGGTAGGAAAACTTCTTAAATCTACTATTCTCTCTACAGTTTTAAGAGTGTTCAGGCCCAGATTGTTCCAGCTGCACTACAGGGCCAGTTGATCTACCTCCCCTCTGTATGCAGACTCATCACTTTCTCAAATGAGACCAATGACTGTTGTATTGTCTGCAAACTTCAGTCCTTTAACAGTCCTTTAACAGAGGGATCCTTCAAGATGCAGCCATTAGTATAGAGAGAGAGGAGAGTAATGGAGAGAGCAGCCCTGGGGGGGGGCGTTGTTCCTGTGCTAATTGAATGGGGGGGTTCAATGTGGTTTACCCTAGCTTCACCTGCTGCTTCCTTTTCATTAGAAAGCTTATGATTCATCTACAAATGTGGTCAGGCACGGCAAGCTGAGTCATTTTAGAGAGGAGGATTTCAGGAATGGTGATGTTGAGCGCTGAGCGGAAGGTTACAAAAAGGACCCTTACTTAGTTCTTTGGGGATTCAGGATATTATAAGAGCGCAGTGCCATATTGACAGCATCATCTGCTGATCTATTTGCATGGTAGGCAAATTGCAAGGGGTTCTGCAGCAGATCTGTGATGGCCTTCAGGTGGGCCAACACTAACCTTTCGAAGGTTTTCATAACTACGGATGTCAGGGCAACCGGTCAATGGTCATTCAGCTCCTTGATGGAAGGTTTCTTGGGCACCAGAATGATAGTAGAGTGTTTGAAGCAAGAAGGGACATAACACATCTCCAGTGATTGATTAAAGATGCAGGTGAAGATGCAGGTAAAAATGTGGGCCAGTTGATCTGTTCACACAAGAGGGAGTTACCCTGTCTGGCCCTGGTAGCTATTATTCTAACATTTTCAGTAAAACCTTTGTCTTTGTAGTGTACCCTTGTAGAAAGTTAGCACCCACCCCTCTTAGAAGAATGAAATATTTTAGGAAATATTAAAAAGGCAGAATATTATATTTTCCCTAAAGGAGAAACATGTTTCTAAAGACAGAAGCACAGAGCTTCCCTGCCCCCAGCAGATATTTGGTGCTCATTGAGAAGGACTGGGCCAGCCTACCTACAAAAGACCTTCAGCTCCAGGGTGGTGGGATTAAGACATGACCCCTCAGGACACAATAGGATTAGCCCTCTACCATCTAGCAGCAGAGCTCACCACATGGCACAACAAGCCCCTTCATTGCATCACCCAGCAGGCTTCAACCAAGCCTGGGACTCAGACAGCCTACAAAGTTAGCAGGGACCCCTACAACTGTGATGGCGAACCTATGGCACGTGTGCCGGAAATGGCATGCAGAGCCATCTCTCTGGGCATGTGAGCCTCGCCCGTTGCTCTTCTGGATTCCGGTGTGCTGGCCAGCTGGTCTTCATGTGCGTGGGAGCACAAGAAACTGGAAGAGCAGCTCTTCCAGTTTCTGGCACGCACATGTGTACCGGCCACCTGGCTTCTGGTGCACATGCATGCATGAAGACCAGCTAGCCGGTACGCATGTGCGCACTGGAAACTGGAAAATCATCTTCCTGGTACACGCATGCGCTCAGCACTCAGTGCTGAAAAGGTTCACCAACACTGCCTTACAACAACCAATAGAATACATTTCTTGAACAGGAACAGGAAGTTCAAGGACAAGGCTCAAGAGAAGGTATAAATAACCCTCACTCTCCACTCCATGTGGTCAGCTGCCCAGGATCTCAAACCTACGTGGTTCTGTTCATCAATAAACCATCTTTCCAATCAGCCTCCATGTTTCCAGTGTCTTTCTCCTCACGTGGAACAGAACCAGATGGATATTTCTTCCAACACCTTCATTCCCTTAGTACTTCTGATTTCCTATGTTATATTATACTTAGTTTTGCATGAGCCCTAGATAGGTTTTTCTAATTTTACATTTTTCAGATTGCAGGCCAGATAACTTCAATAGAGTGGGGGTGGGGGGGTGGGGACTTCCTGGCTGGGGACCAAAAGAGGGTAACTGTTATATCATCTCAGGCATTTGTCTGCCTCTCTAAAGCATTTTATCTTTATTCCTTATTCTTTTTTAAAAAAATTTATAATGTGCCCTTCTCCAGAGACTAGGGTGGCTTACAATGTGCTAAGCAATAGCCTTCATACTTTTGTATATTTATACAAAGTCAGGTTATTGCCCCCACAATCTGGGTCCTCATTTTACCTACCTTAGAAAGGATGGAAGGCTGAGTCAACCTTGAGCCTGGTGAGATTTGAACTTGCAGTAATTGCAGGCAGCTGATGTTAATAACAGTGCTTTAGTCTGCTGCGCCACCAGGGCTCTTTTTTTATTCTCAATTCTATTCTTCAATTGTCCCATTTATGTGTAAAATCTATTCTTCAGCAGCCTTCTTTATATCAAACCTATGATTTTCTATGGAAAAGATTAAGGATCTCCCCTCTGGACAGAGCAAAACCGTGACTTTTGTTAGTGATATCTTTTATCTGCAGTCTCCTACAACACGATTTCACAAAAAGTAGAACCCAAGAACACACTGTCCAGTGTCAACAATGTAAGTGTGCCCCCAAGCCATGGTTTGATACTGATTGTGGGGAACCCAAACCACTGAATTCCCAATTATAAGGTGTAAAGTTAAAGTACCTATAATGTTAGTGCAAAATCATCTTTTTTTTAAAGCTTTTTTATAAGCAACAATCTCCAATCTAAGAAATTATTGGAGTGATGGACATTGTAGTCCTTCAACATCCAAGCAGTTCTTGCGCAGTTAGAAATGAGAGCAACCTTTATTTTGCACATTTTAAAAATGGACCAGTATTGAAATGTTCTGCTTTTTGTTAACAGAAGAGGAATTTTAGGAAACAGTATAATGAGGCGGGAGATCAGAAAAGGCCTCAGCCTTCAGCAGACCCGGTTTGGCCTCCAGCAATGCTTGCAGAGGTTAATGACTAATCAGCTAATTAAGATCAGGGAAGGCCCAAAAGGCCTCAGCCAGGGATTTAAGATGTTCTCAATTAAAAATGACCCAGCCTCCCGAGTTTCACTGTTTGTAGATAGCACCCCTGGGAATCGAGGCCTTACAATGATAGCACTCTCTGAGGAAAAGAGGGGAGGTGCCTCAACACATATAAAGCTATGAATTTGCTTTCAACAAAAGAATACATGCCATACAGGAACCTGAGGAAGTAGGTAGAAAAATCAAGAGAGGACCAACCTACTGCCCTGTTTAGTCTTCCAGCAGTTAATAGAAAAATATTCTACCTCTTCTGCAATCTTCCTTTATGCAGCCTTCATTGATTTTAAATCACCTTTTTTTCTATTCATCAAGATAGTGGGAAAAGCTGGAAGTTCCTTGCCTGACTTTCTTCTAATTTCCAAAGCTTCATAAACATACAAAGCTGAAGGTCAAATGTCATTTCCCAAAACTATGGAATTAGGCATGGATTATCCCGGCCCCATTATTGGTTTTCTATAGACATAACTTGGTAGGCATCTTAACAAATTAGGACATTCATCTTAGAAGAAATCTCTTTCCATAGTGTTGATTTGTGCAGTAAATCTAAAGCATTTGCCTGTACTTGTGACATGCAGATGATGTGGTTGTATTTCTAGGATCTCAGAAGAACACCGAGGGCCCTAACACAATTTGCAAACAGGATAGACTAGAATTACGTAACTACTGAAACCAAAGACCAAAATGTTTGGTCCTGCCAGCTTACCGAACAAGTAACATCCTTTAATTGGGAGCTGGCTTTTCATATTTCTGCTAAAATAAGTACCATCTAAAAAAAAAAAGATATTTGCTCTTCTTTAAATGACTGATTACATCCCAACAGTCTCGCATTATTTATGCTGGACATCATGGGCACGGGCTCCTCTCCTGACTTTGGCCCTCTGGACAAGGGCAGTTGCCTGGCTAAGATTGGCATCGCAGCTCCTTCCCGCATCCCAGACACAGCCTGGCAGCCAGAAGCTGATGACTGTCAGTGGAGGCTAAGACCTACATTCATGGCCAAAGCGATCCTTTATTCCTTGTAGGCAAAGCTGTTGCCTTTGCAGGGAGGATTCCAGGCAGTTTGGAAGTGATCTCTACTAGGGAAAGTAGATTATCTGGGGTTGTCTCTTTTCCATCTATTTATGACCACCTCACTCAGTGCAAAAGCAGCCGATAATGAGCGTAGACTTCCAGGATATCCCAGGAGCCTCACACTCCTCCCTAACTGTCAGCAGAACCAGCAGATAACCCGACCTGGAATGCCTAATTTCATCCCATCTTCCAGCACATCAACACACCCACAACCAGTGCGTGAAAGCAGTTTGGAGGGGATGTGCCACTTCCAGAGCAGATCAACCAATCCATCCAGGTGCCTCAGCTGCAGACCTGGGGTGGGTGCTTCAGAAACAGAAACATATCCAAAGCATACATCCCTGTGGAACAACTTGCCCCCCATCCCAGAAGAGAGGCAGCTCTTACTTTGTTGGTAGACCCTGAAGTCCTGGTTATTCCCTCATGTGTTGGGCTGAGGACATTAGTAGTAGTAGTAATACACAAAATTTACAGCTGTGCAGAGTTGGACAGACTTATTTTAGAACTCAAAGACAAAAGTGAATCAACATACTATGAAGTCTGGAATAATTTTTTTAATTGGTTAGATAAGAGGAAGAATGCCAAAAACAAGGGATAATGAATGTCTGGAAATATATATATCAATATTTATTTATTGCTTCAATTTATATGCCGCCCTTCTTCGGAGACTCAGGGCGGCTTACAATGCGTTAAGCAATAGCCTTCATACTTTTGTATATACCTGCTTAGTAGGGTTTTCGGCCCCCCCAAGCGGTGTTCTTTTTTATACAAAGTCAGCTTATTGCCCCCACAATCCGGGCCCTCATTTTACCTACCTTGGAAGGATGGAAGGCTGAGTCAACCTTGAGCCTGGTGAGATTTGAACTTGCAGTAATTGCAGGCAGCTGGCAGCTAAGTGCTACTTAAGTACTACTTAACAGCTTTAGTCCACTGCTCCACCAAGGCTCCAATATATCAAGGTATATTGAATTTGTGAATGTAATATAGGTTTACTAAATATATGTATAACTGTTTAGGAAGTAAAATACTGTATACTTGATATATAATGAAATAGGAGATATATAAATTTCCATATAGATTAAGGAATATATTACTTATTAACTTGAATTTGATGCAAATGGTAGAAACCAGACATTGAGCAATGTCCATTGTTTTACTTTTAAAACTAATATTATTATTTTTTTTTAAAGAATTGATGGTAAGGAACATGGCCACACATGGACACTTCTGGCAAGGGAAGGAAAAGCCAGCCGCTCTGCCCCTTGAACCAGCTCGGTCTTCAGTGAGCTTACAAATCAAACCAATGCAGGTCTTCAGGATGTAGAACAAGTGGAGGTGTCCCCATAGTTCGAGGAACCTCCCAGAGGTGGGGGCTCATACGAGCCTAGGCCAAGAACCTGAAGAGCCAAGGCTCTGTTGGTGGACAGCCCCTTCTCTATGATTCCTGGATCTGGATTCTTCCTGAGGAGGGGTCAGCCTCATTGGCCCTGGAAGAGCAGACATTTTCCCCTCAGTGGCTCATCCATCAAAGGAGCCAGCTTGTTTCTCACCAGGTTAGCAAGGCCAAGGGATCGCAAGCCCCCCTCCTTTTTTTGCCCTCTTAGTTAAGAATTTTAAAAAGATATTCTAGTAATTGCTGTTTCTGATCTCAAGATTGCAACCTCGTTTGCTCTAACTGCACATATTATCCATCTATGTCTGAACATACCCATGGCCATCTCTGATTGTTCCCTTCTACAGGTAAAGGACAACTATTGGTATTCTTCTGTCAAAGTTAACTTCAGACCAACAATCAAATGAGCAACGCCCCAATCAAGAAACTGCCAAAGTGCCATCAGTAAACAGCCCAACCAAGGAATCTCTAAGACCATCCCTACCGTCTGCTGATCAAAGTGAGTTGTGGAACCTCCAAAATCCCTTCAAGGCGCGAGGAATGTTGTATTGCAAGGTTGCACTGGTGAAAGGTTGGTCAGGGAAGTTTAACTAATCAACCATTTTTTTAATAGAGTACAAATAAAAACAAATTGCTTTTGTTTATGGAGGCATATTGCAGAAAAAAATGGTAATATGAGCTGCGATTTCGTTTTTAGTGCATTTTCTCACTCAGCAGGGGCCGTGGTGGGAGAGGGGCAGAAAACCCTCCTTCCCCAACCCCAGGAGCCCTGGCAAAGTGGCCAGCTGAATCCTTGGGCCTCTCTATGGTGGGAGGAAGTAGAGACAGTTGCCCCTCCTGTGCGGCTCAATTTGTTTATGGCAATTCAGCTGCTCTGAGGAGAATCCCGCACTCCACTGAGAAACCTGCCCCGGGTCACCAGGGTACCCAATTTTGATACGCGAGGGGGGCCGTTGGCACTTCTGGGCCTCTCAGTGGTTTTGGCTGCTGGAGGGCTGGTACTGCAGAACCGTCTGCTAATGGTAAAGGGCTACAGCTCCATATACTGAAGAAGTTCCTGGAGGGTAATTCTGAGCTTTGTATGGAGGGGGGTTGCTTTCCCTCCCTGGTGTATTGAACCCAACACCAGGAAGCAGACAATCCCACATTTGCCCATGTTCGGCCACAGCTGAATGAGCCGCAGAGAGAGGTGCTATGGGGAGGAGGATGCCGGACCCCCTCTGGAGGGAAAAGGCTTCCTGAAGATCGAAGCCAAAGCTGTGGGGTGGATTTCCAGCAGCCACAGCAGCAGTGGGGAGGATCGGTTTCTGTGCCCCATCTCTGATGCTGCCTGAGCGGCTGAAGTGGCCACAGCTGGCCCCATCCTGGCCTTCTGATTGACTCTTCTGGTGGCTTACTATTCCCATGAGGTGAAAATAAAAATTATCTCCAATTCCACACGAGTGTGTGTGTGTGTCCCCCCTCCATTGATACCCCCCCCCCACTGCTTCCCAGAAACTGCCTGTTTCCAAAGGGATCAAGCAATATCTGCTGGCAGAGGTGGCAGTAGGGCAGGGCAAGCAGGCCTGGGATGCCAGGCTGGGCTGGGGCCTCTGGAATATGACTTTGGAGCCTTTGCAGTGGGGCCAAGAGACACCATCTGCCCTCCTTTTCTATTTCTGTCCCGTCCCCGCCCCCCCTCCCCCGCAGGGCCCGATCTTCCAGAGGCAAACCTGTCCTGTAAGTGCCAAATGGCCTCAGTTCCCTTGTCTGGAAAGTGAAAAGGGTCCTGGCCTGTTTGGGCACTGCGAGGAAGAGTAGCCAGCCAAAGCCCCGCCCCCCCTCTGGGAAGAGCCGGTTAGGACTCTCTGTTCTAAGTCCCTGTCCCCCTTCCCCCCATTCCCTCTCCTTTCATGCCCACAACCCACGGAAGTGCAAACCGACTGGGCACCGTGCTTCTCCTTTGCAGAGCTCTGGTGAAGGGGACGGAGGGAGTCCAGGAGCCGGCCCTGCCCCTCGCCCTAACTCACCTCATCTATTCTGTTCTCCCCCAAAGCTAAACGGTTTCAACAGAAGCTTTTCCGAAGGGCTGCCGTCAGGCGTAGTGATGTCCCCCAGCTCTGCTTGCAAAAGGCCCGAACCCCCTGCCTGAACCGCACATCCCATTGGAGCCGCGTTTCTTGGTGTCCCTTCTGCCTACAGCCAGGGCCCTCCCTCGGGTGAGTGCCCGAGAGGGAGGTCCTCGGAGGGAGGCCCTGAGGGTGGCCTCGCCCCGCGCTCCAGGCGGCAGAGGAGCCTGCTCTGCCAGGGCGGCCTGACCAGGAAGGGGCGGAGGCAGAGGCACCTGCGGCCGTTTCCTTCGTTGGGATGCGAAAGGAAAGCGACGGGGCGGAGGAAGCAGGACAAGCGGAGCTTCCTTCAACACAGCGCAGGGTTCGCACTCGCCTCGCACCCAGAGCAGCGCAGTCCCGGCGGCTTCTCGCTCCTCCGGGGCATCCATGCACTCGAACGGTTGCTGCGCGCATGGCGCCAATCGCCGCTAGAGGGCAGCATTGCTTAACTTCATGCCCACTTGAATAGCGGCGATGCCCGAGGACCGCGTAGCGGGTCCTTGGCACCAGGCGGCCGTGCCCCCCCCCCCCCCCGGGCAGCTTCCTCCTGGAGGGCCTCCTCCCCCCCCTGGCCCCGAGTGAGAGCGCCCCGCGGCCCCCTTAATGGGAAAGGGATCCCCCCGCAGGGTCTGCTTGACGCCCGTTATCCTGGGCAGGGGTGTCATTCAGGGGCGAGTCAGAGCAGGCGGAGTAGAGACCCGGCAGGAGGGGGTGCTGAGCCCGGGGTCCGACGGGGAGGAGGCCATGAAGCCATCCCAGGAGGACGAGGATCTAGTCTGACCCCAAAGGCGGCTGAGGCCGAGGGCGCCAGCTAAATGGGTCCGGGAGCAGCGGGGCCGCAGTTCCGGTCAGGGGCTCGGGTGGCATTTTCTGGCCGGGGGGCTCCCGCGTGGCGTGCCTGCAGCCGGCCCGAGCGGACACCCGAGCAGTCGGTGGGCAGGGAGGAATCCTGCCCTTTGCGGCCCATCCTGACTGAGAGGCTTCGCTATTCCCAGTTGCGCTTCTTTGCAAACGGCCCAGTCCGCCCCGGGACTTCCGATCCGCTTTCCTGCGGCCGAGCTGCCCTGAACCCTCCCAGCCGCTTCACCCTCGCCTTTCGGGCAGCCCATTTCAAATGTTGGCGCCTGCGCCGAGCCGGCAGAACAGCCCGAGGGGCATCAAGACGCGGCCGAGAGCGGAGGGGCAGCCCCGGAGCTCTGCCGGGATTTGTGCGGACGGGCTGGAAGAGCAACTGCGACGCGGCCCGCGGGACTCCTTGCTTCTCTCGGTTATTCGAAACGCCTTTTCTTCTGTTCTGATCTGAGCCCCCTTAACGGGGCTTCCCTGGTTGCTCTGGGCCCATCCCAGACCCCCCACCTCTCTGGGGCAGCTGAGCAGGTGCAGCCCGGAGTCCGATCCCTCCTTAGTGAGAGTGGAAGGGAAAAGTTGGGGGGGCCGCGGGTGGTCTTAAGGCGAGGGAATTGATGGCAGCAGGCGTGCGGCGAGAGGGCTTCGCGCCTCTGGAATACATTTGTTTTTGTAACTGTCAGCACAAACGTTAAATTAAAAGCAAATACGCGCGTGACACGATCCTCAGGTTTCAGCGCTTAGCTAAAGCTTTGCTGGGAATCCGGTTTCACTGCGGGCCGGCAGGCTATTACCAATGTGATCGCAATACTGTTTCTTCCAAGCCTCCCAGCAGCAAAGGGCCCTTGAAAACCATTGCTCTGGGTAACAAGGGAGGGGCTTTCGAGGCCTTGTTGGTGGGGGTGGCCTGGTAGGGATCTGCTCTCTGGAATATGAGGCCATCGGGTGATGCAGCTGCAAAAAAGGCAAGGGCAATCCTAAGAGTCATTGAATTTACCAAGGCTGCCTGCTCTTCTACTGCGCTTCCAATGACTCAAAACCGGTTTAACAAAGTTTCCAAACTACCAGAAAGAATCATTCCACTTTCTTTAGCACTGGTCAGATCCTCAACCCCTGAGCGCTATACACCATTCTGGCCTCCGCACCTTAAGGATCAAGAAAACAGGCAAGGAGGAAGATCCAGGAATCAGACAGTGAGGAAACCTGAAGGAACTGGATTTACCTCTCAATGAGATGGCCCATTGTTCAAACCTTTAGAAAGATGTCACTTCTTCCTTTTCATGGAAGTTACAGGACAGAGAATACAACTGCATGTTGGGAAAAAACTTCCAGAACTAAGGGCAGTTTGAGAACAGAGCCGATGATCCCAAGAGGTGCTGAGCTCCCTTCCTAGAAATGCTCAGGACTGGTGGGGCAGCCTTTGACTGGGGCAGTTCATCTGATTCTTGCCCTGAGCAGAAGGTTGGACCCAACAGTCTTTTCTGATTTTAGCATTTTATCAGCCTTTCCTTTCTCCAAGATCAGCCTGATTTGAGGGCATCCCTGGTTGCTTGCAGGCCATATTCACAGGTTCAAAATCTGCACATTTTGATCCAGAAAGGAGTATTAAGCACCCAGAGGCCATTGCAAGATGAAAGGCAAGCTGTCCACCATGGGTGCATTCAAAGGAAGGACAGGAGCAAGGTGGACCATCACTGGGGCTGCCCCTTCTGGTGGCTGCCCTGGGATCCTTGGCTCGGCTTTAGGGGATGAAGATGTGAGTTGCCTTCTTCGAGTCTGTCCGTTCTGCTGATCCAGCCTTGATCGGTTTGCTTACACTTCTCTGAAATGCTGACTCAAGGAGCTTTAGCTGCACTGGACAAAAACAGTGACATGGCTCAGTAACCGCTTTTCATGGGAATTTCACACAAACAACCTTTCAGGCAATGCCCGAAACGCAAGCATTTGACGGTTGTTGCTGCCCCAGCCTTGCCAAGTCCTCCCAAGGGAGTAAGCTGTAGTTCAGCCACAGCCTTATGGGACTTGGGCCATTTTGCGAAGGCCACTGAATGCCGAAGAGCTACAAAACGGTCAGAGCAAGCGTGTTGTCCCCTGAACGGCCCTAATCAGTGCAGAGGCTGGATCTTTGCGGGTGGGGTGGGGGTCTCTGGAGCCCTAGCTAAGTCTGAGCAGGGCAGAAGTGATTGTGCAACTGCCTGAGAGAGGGGCTTGCACTCCTTGCCTGACCCCAGGTGGCTCCTCTGAATGGCACCTAGGGAGAATTGAGCCTCTTTCCCCCACAACAGGGCTGAGAGGGAGGGACCAGCTGGTCCAAGATTCAGACTGCGCATGGAGGAGATCCTAGCATAAGAAGGAGGACGTCAGGACCAGCTCATGCTCAATGCAAGAATCCCAATGAAAAGCTCCCTGACATGATTGTCTCCTGTGGAATAAGCCCAGTTAAAGAGAAGCCGGCCAGTTTTCCAGAAATCGCTTTCCCTGCTGAGTTGCTTTTATCGGGAAAGGCTCTTCCAACACTCCATCAAAATCTGCCTCCCTCTGGCTGGATTCTGAGCAGTTCCTGGACTGGTCTTCTTGCATGTCTTCCTTTTGGGTTTGTTTGTTTATTTTATCAAATTTATATGGCTGTCCATCTCACAAAAAATGACTCTGGGCGGTGTAAAGCAATTCCACCATGTCTCATCCCACATCAGTCGTATTTTCTTCAGGCTAAATATATGCAGCTCCTTCAATCACTCATTCACTCACTCAAATAAAATAAATCTTTATTTCAGTCATAAACCAGTATAAGACATCAGTAAGAATTACTGTAGAGTCATTTTAGTAATAACACTGAAACCTGTGAGACCTTAAACATACCTAAAAGCTAGCATTATTGGCACAATCATATTAAAACACGAAGATCTCGGTATAACATTCCTTAATGCTAATACAAAGACCTCACGCTACAAAGTGAAAATATAGCATAGGATATAAAACATGACAGAATAATTAAATTAAATTTGAAGAGTATGCAGAAATAATGGAACAGTTTTCATCTAATTTTATTTACTTATGCTCGTAGCTCAAATCCAATGAAAACATAAAACAAAATAATAACTGTAATACATCCTCAGTTCTGCCGGTGGGTTTTACAGCAGCTGCGCAGAACTTGGCAGTCCACATTGCTTGAGAGAAAAACCAAGTCTGGCATGAGCCTCCTTCAGCTGGAGTGGGACAACTCGCCACGGCCAACTTGCCGCAGGACAATTCAATCATTCAATGTAATTTTTTAAAATAATTTGAAAAATATTTTAATAAACCCTTTGTCATTCACATTCACAAAACTCTTAACCCACGGTGAGTTGGCCATGGCCAGTTGGCTGCCATGGTGGGTTGTCCTAGACCCCCTTTACAGCCCATCCTTGTTCTGGTCCCCGAACATCCCTCTTTCCCATTGCTGAAGCTCTTTGGGGCTCTGAATCCTGAAGGGCTGCCCAGAATGTCAAAGCAATGAATAGAAACAGGATTGGCATTCGGAGCTCTTCCCGCTGGGAATTCATGTCCCATCCTTCATGCAGTTGATTAAAAGGCTGGCTGGTTGCCTGATGGGGAAAAACCATCTTATTATTTCCTCATTTTTCTTACTTTTTCATTATCATGAGAGATAAAAATGAGGAACGTGGGGAACCTGGGAGAAGCTTTCTTTACCCCGTTGCTCCCGTAAATGAGTTGGTGGGAAATTTCTGGTGGCTCGGAGCTGGGGGAACCCTTGCAGATCCAGCATGCAAGACTCGAGGCCAGGCAGCGAAGAAGCTTCTCTCACTCTCCAGGTGTTGCTCATTTGTAAAGCAGGTTTTATTGCTTGTTGATATTTTAACCTTATAGCTGTGGTGCCCTGAGGGCAACTGAGAGACATTAATAACAGAGCTGGTGATTATCCTCCAACATGAATAAAATTATCATTGGAGTCCTGCATAAATCATGGAGCTAAGATGACAGATCTCCTCACAGCCAGTCCTGGTGGAGACACAGCAAGTGACCCAGATAGAAGCGGCATTCGGCCATCTTAGAACAGGGAGAGACCTTTTGTCTGTAATAGGTTGGATTATGCGTGTGCCGGTTGTCCACGCTGGCTGGTTATGAATGTCAGATCAGGAACACTGTTTTCCTGCTGAAACATCTGAAGAATGGCATTATTTTTCACCTCTTCCCCACAGCAGCCAGCACCACAAAATCAGTGGGCTAGCTGAACAACTGGGCCACAAGCTGTGGCTGGGAGTTTGTAATTGCGTGTGATGTTTCAGGTTTCCTGATTCTTACTGAAAGGTCTCTGTGAGCAACATCCAAAGACTGTATCGGTAGAAGAGAATATTTGTAGCTCAGGGTTGAACTGTAGGATCAAAGTTGGTGCTCTGAGCACCGATGTGGTCCTGATTAGCTGGTTTGTCTGCAAGAAAACAACCAAGCTCTGAGAGCACCAAGGACCCCAAAGACTGTATTTCAGTGTAGGGACCAAAGATTTCAATGCCTCTCTTAGGAAAGTAGGATCACTTGAGGGAGTTTTTTCCTTATCTTTCTTCCTTATTCCTTACACATCATAAATTTCAGTCTCAAGTTTGCAAAATGGAACATTAGTGCAACATTAAGAGAACTATTGAAGTCATCAACCACAGAAATTTCCCAGTGTGTCTCAACAATGAAGCTTTGAGACTAACTACTCTGTGCTGGATTTGGGGGTCCCTTTCTGAGGCATTCTACATGTGTCTTGGGGCCCACATGGGCTCAGGTTGGTGCAGAAGTTAAGTGAGTCTCCCCTGGATTGGTCAGGGGTCCCATTTGGTGCTGTCCATGAGGTCAGTCTCAGCTTCCTCCTGCTTCAGTGGGGTAAGAGGGTCTCAGTTTACCTTCTTGTGCAGATCCAAAGCCACCTGTGACAATGCCCAGAAGCATTCTCCCCCACAGAACAGCTGGGGGGGGGGGGAAACAGGCAGCCTAGATCCAGACCTGTAGAGTAGGACGAGCATGCCTTCCCCAAGGACCAGCACTAAGAGCCAAAAGTGAGGGCTACAGGCACTGCATATGCAAAGCAAACCCAAAGCCATCCTGAGTGAGCTGAACGAATCCTCCCATCCTCCAGTCCAAGGTTCCCTCTGATGTTTACATGACAAAAAGGAGCATGTTCGTTATCGTCACCCAATTGCTCCCAACCTAGCGTGGTCATCAGTCAGAGGGCTACAAGGTCTGGCCCAGGACAAGTTTTGTCTCCTCCTTCAGGTCTAGGATGGTGGCTGCACCCCAGGAATCTCACACTCGCCATTTTGCACCAGGGATGTCCACCTGCGCTTCCTCTTTCTGTGTCTCGCCCACAGACCTTTGTCTTCCAGGAAGCTCATATATAAAACTGATAGTGAAGCACTTACTCTAAGAAGTTGCAGGTGACCATTAATTATGCTGGGCTTAAACTTCTCCAGCACTGAAGGGAGCTGCTTCCTGAAAGGTTTATTAATCTCCCTGCAGCCCCCTTGACACAGCCCCTTCCTTTTCTCCGCAGGGTGGAGGGTGAGAGGACTCTGGCTGGTATCTTTGCAACTCAGGAAGCGGCAGCCATGAAGGTGAGGCTGGCTGGGCTTCCAAAGGTGGAAAGTCAATGCAGACGCTTTCCCAGGGTTTAGATGAGTATCTGGTGATCACAATCATAGCTGTTCTCCCAAGATCCCCCAGAAAGATCCTAGACATGAAAAGACCAGTCAGTAACAATGCTGGATCTAAAGTACTCTAAACTCACTACCAAAATGCTCAAGACCTTGTACGCTGCCAACAAGCCCAGGAAATGTCCAGCCAGGAAGAGGCATCTGACCTCTTGCCCCATGGCCACATCCAGTGTTGAGCAAAACGTGAAGCTCCTCCTTTCTTGGTGGGTGAGGTAAGGACAGTCACTTGGCTTCAGGAGAAAGGTGGCAGGTGGGGAGGGGGAAGAGGCAGAGAGTGTCCTCCTCCCCTGGGAAACCACCAGTCCTGCCACCTGGAGCAGTGGACTTAAGAAGGTTCTCTCCTTTCCCCCCTGCATTTTGTGGAAAGGTGAGCCAAGAAAGCCCTCCATTAATCAGTTCTGCTGTCACTGAGCGGAAGGACCCAGAGACCCAAGAGTCACCAGTGGCTTAAATTAAAAGTTATGCTTTAAAGCCTTTACTGAACAAAACTCTTTGTTTAAAGGTCTACGCGTGGTTCCATGATCCAGTAGGTTTAATATAAAGTTTGCAGATCAGTAAATATTATATCATTATTCCACCTTATTGTTAGATGGTTATATGACTCTTTGGTGCAGTCCTAAAATTAAGCCAGAAGCCGGTGACAAAGTGGGATTACAAAGCTGGTGTGCCACTTCTGTGTCACATAACATCTCCCCCCACTCCCAAGGGGTCTATATTAAAAATATTAGGGGGAAAAATATGTTGTGCAATCTGGAATAACCTGTGGTGACTGAAGGGAATTGAAATTCTGCCAGGTTGGCTCCCCTTCTGCCCCCCAACTGGCACCTAGTCAGGTTGCCTTAGGTCTTGCCATCCCCCCTGTCAGCGCCCCCTCACTGCACCCCTGAAATGGGCCTGAGAGGTGCTGCTGCCCATACAGCTTCCCCGGCCTTGTTTGAAGGGCCGTGACTGGTGGCTCCAGGGTCCAAAGCCCACCCTGGGCAGGAGCAGCACCTGAAAAGGTCCATCCAATTTACCAGGCACCTTATTCTGGAATTCCAGGCACTGAGGGTTTTTTTTTCTTTATTACTTCACTGTAACATGGGGGTGGTGGGCCTTAAGACAGTTGCTTGTGCCCTGGTCCACCTCCTGGCCTGATGACTGCAATGAAGGGGGCTGCCCTTGGAGACCATTGGGAACTACCCCTGGCCAAGAACGAAGAAGTGCAGAGAGAGATGGGCAGGCCTCAATCGGTTGGCTGCTTCATGAGCTGAACTGGTTGCCTGTGGTTTTGATTCATGGCACTCTCACTACCTGTCTAGCCCTACCTGGCACAGGGCCTGGTTACTTGAGGGACCACCTGTCTCCAATAGTACCTCCCCAGCCAGTCCTATCCAGATTCCTTTGATTAAGCTGTGTCATCTTTTGGGACCCCAGAAATGCTCCTTTTCTCCCACAGCATCTTTCCTTTATAATGAAGTCCCCTCCCTGAGATTTGAATGATTCCTACTCTGCTGTTGCTTTGAAGGGCCCTGAAGGCCTCTGGCGAAGAACCCCCTTTTCTTCTTTTTCTCCTCTTTTAGTTTACCTTCCTGCCATTGGCTGAGGCTGAGTGATCTGGGGGGTGCCTGCAGCCAACAAAGAGTATTCAGAGGGCAAAGGGAAGAGCTAGAGCCCTTCTGGGTTGTTGGAATGAGAGAGGGGCTACTTGGAGATCCATTATGTGGCTGGTGGATGAATGGCCTGGACTTCAATGCAGTCATGATGCTTGCTCTAAGAGTTGACCTTACGGCTTGCAATGGTGTGTGGAAATGAGCTTCAGAAACAATGGGGAGAGGTGCTGCCTAGGGAATCATCAGATGGTGGGGCGGGAGGAGACCCCAGCTGCATAACAGGCAGAGAAAAAGGGGGCTCCCTAACTAATCAGATGATAAAAGAGACAGTGGGAAGTTTGTACTTTCAGACTTGCAAGATTCTGTTAATATAACCCCACAATAAAGTCAGATTAGCTCATCCTGTCATGTTTCCTGTCTGTCCTACTTGGGAGGCTGACAGTAACTGGTGTATTCTATACCTGCAGAACTTTTCGTAGTTATGCAAATGTTTTGTCAGTGAGCCCAAATGCCAGTAGAAGTATGTCTACTGGTAAAACATAACATATATACATATTGTGAAGCTAAATTAACAGAATTCTCTCTCTCTCTCTCTCTCTCCCCCCTCCCCCCTCTCTCTATGTGTGTGTGAGTGTGTGTGTGTGTACATATATGTAAACATACACACACACACACACGACAAAACATACCAAAAGAGATTAGAGGAACTGAATATCTACACTCTGGAGGACAGAAAGGAAAGAGAGGGACATGATTAAAACCTTGAAATATGTTACATGTGTGAAGAAGGTTCTAGAAGGTTCTAGTATTTTCAATATTAAGCAAAAATCAAGAACCCCAGGGGCATCATCTCAAACTGATGGGAGGAAGTTTGAAAGTAATGTTAGAAAGTATTGCTTTACAGAAAGAGTAGCAGAAGCTTGGCACTAACTTCCAGCAGAGGCAGGGCATCAGTCATCAAGAAATGAGTTTAAATATGGTTGGGATAAACACATGTCCAAAAATTAAAAATGAAAATAAAAATAATTAAGATAATAAATAAATTAAAAAGAAAACAAAGAACAAATAAACTCAAAGGGCAGACTCGGTAGACCCTTAGATCTTTTTCTGCCATGTCTTTTCTGTGGTTCTGTGGTGATCCAGAGCAGACGGAAGGACGTGTAGGGAGTACTTTCCGATGGCTTCTCCTCCCACAGTTGAGGGCAGGATCTGCTGGCTAGAATAACAAGAGTCTTGGTTCTTTTGTCCACCAAAGCTGCTAGGCTGCCTTTTAAAGGAATCACTGCAGCATCTTCTTCATCCTCGGACTGGTACCCATGTCTGCCTCAGGGTCAGCTGGCATCCTTACCAGTTCTAAAGCAATCCTTTCTCCATTGGTGGTCTGTCCCTAATATTCCCCTCAAAGAAATGCAGCTCACCCAATGAAATGATTCAGTGGTGGGATTCAAATTTTTTTACTACCGGTTCTGTGGGTGTGGCTTGGTGGGCGTGGCTTGGTGGGCGTGGCTTGGTGGGCATGGCAGGAGAAGGTTACTGCAAAATCCCCATTTCCTCCCAATCAGCTGGGACTCGGGAGGCAGAGAATAGATGGGGGCAGGGCCAGTCAGAGGTGGTATTTACTAGTTCTCTGAACTACTCAAAATTTCTGCTACCAGTTCTCCAGAACTGGTCAGAACCTCTGAAGTGATTACTGTAATTCTTTCCACCAGGCCTTTGTGCATAGCCTGGAGTGCTGCTTCCCCCACCCACAGCTTCCCCATAGCTGGGAGAGTTGACCCAGTGAGAGGGAGGGACAGGCCAAAGTCTGTTGATCAAGGAGGGGGAGGATGGCTGTAGGGAAGGGGCTGAGCATTAGCACTCAGATGGTGAGGAGGGGGCTAAAGACGAAGCCAGGAGGAGGAGCAATATCAGCCTCCCGGATTGGAATTGTTAGAATCCTAGGATAACAGAGTTGGAAGGGACCTTGGAGGTCTTCTAGTCCAGCCCCCCTGTTTGAGCAGACTAACCAGCTGATATTATTGCACCTACAGACAAGACAACTGGCCATCATTACTGCCTCAGCAGAATTTTCATATAAAATCTCTCTCTACTCTTCAGTTTCAAGGACGCCTTTTCAAGCTCTGTATGGAAGACACCCAAAGATCTCCCAAACAGCTCTGGCCAAGAGACACCTGTCGCCTTTTCTCTCCCATTGGCTCTCTCCAGGAAGTTAATCCAGTCTTTCATCACTCATTTCTGCTTAAGGATGCCCCTCCCCCGAGCACCCTGTGATCCCAGCACCTCCCTCCCCCACCCCCACCTCCAGTCATAATATGAAGTGGAAATAATCAGGGACTCAGAGGTCAAGGAATTCTGTGTTTGCTCCAATGGGGGGGTTTCCATATTGCCATACAGTGTTAGGCGTTCATAGATGGGGACTACTCTTGCTTTAAAGTAGTTAATCTTCTATTGGATAAGGATGCTGTTAGTTTTGTCACTGCTGTGTGTTTAAGTTTAAGTTCCTAGTCAGATATTGTTGGGATTGTGTCCTTCTTCCACTATGGACCAAAGTTTATTCTCATTGCTGCAAGCATGTCTCTCATTAAATTATGATATTTCTTGTTAGTCTGTGGTTTCATTTCAAATTTAAATTCCAGAATTTTATGCATTGCACCATGTAAGCCTTGGCTTCCTATCTCCAGTCAGTTCTTGGCGGGCGATGCAGAAGCTTCTCCCTGAGCCTTCTGCGAGAGCAACCTCCATGCTGTGAATTGATCCCTCAACCTTTGCTGGGGAAATGCTATTGATTGCATGGCTGCAGCAAATCTCCCCTGGATTCTCAAAAGCATTTGGACATATGACCCACGATGGAGACTCAGACCCGTGAGGCCAGAAGCTGCTCTTCACACTAAGTGTTCTGAATGGACACGGATGGAGACAACATGAAAACAGGTGTGATATGCAACTAGAAATAGAACAAAGAATCCAACCTATGGGGACCCGTTAGTGTAGAAAGGCTAAATTTCTCTGAGTTTTACTCTCAACTTATTGAATTTGCTCTCCCACCCACCCCCATTGCTGTTTCTTGTGCTAATAAGTTCCTGGTTTTCTGTGTTGATTCTGCCAACAGAAGTGGGAGAGCTACTCCACTGTCAGGATTCTGAATATGGGTTCAAGGCTGACTGGTCCAGTTTATAGCATTGGATCAATTCAGGATTTTAAAGTTTACATGTAAGACTATCCTCTAAGGGGCCCATCCATAAAAGCAACAGGCAGTTATCCAGAGCAGTCAGTGGTGGGATTCAAATTTTTCTACTACTGGTTCTGTGACCATGGCTTAGTGGTGGTGGGTCATGTGGGGGCGGTACCTTGCTGTGAGTGACAGAGTTGACCACACCCACTCAGTCACATGACCCCCCCCCACCAAGCCACGCCCACAGAGCTGGCAGAAAAGGCAGCTTCCTGCGGCCTGCCCCTTTATGGTCCCCCTCCCCACCTGCGTCAAAACACCTTAAAAGGATACTGCAGTCTGGCTGCCTTCCGAGCAGCTCTGCTGCGATGCCATCACTCCAGCGCAACAGGCCGTTCTCCTGGCCAGATCTGGCAATGGAGTGCTGGCTTACATGCACACCAACAGGCAATGGGGTGTGTATGCGTGGCCGGCGTGAAGAACAGGGCAGCGGTGACGGGAGTTCAGGCCTCTTTTTTGGCTTGTAGTTTTCGGTGCAAGAAGCCTGCGGCCGTCACCTCTTTTTCAGTGCGAGTCTCAGCTGGGGCCAGGGCCTCGGGGAATGGTGTGTCCCTGGGCCCTGGCCCCCGACCCAAGGCGAAGGGCGAGCAGGCAGCATGTTTACCTTTGATGAGCTGAGCAGTGTGGGTGAGGCAACTGGCGAGGCGATTAGCTGGGCCGCATGGCAAAAGCAACATATATAGGGCTGGGATGGGCGTGGCGAGTGGTTGGGCAGGGCAAGCAGTGAGCGGGCGACCGAGCAGGCATGTGCAGGGCCAGACAGAGGTGGTATTTACTGGTTCAGCGAACCAATTCAAATTGCTGCTACTGGTTTGCCCGAACCGGTCTGAACCGGCTGAATACCACCTCTGAGAGCAGTGGTCCCCATCTTTTGGGCATCAGGGACCGTTTCCATGGAGAGAGGTTTTTCTGCAGGCCAGAGGGGGATTGGTTTTGTGTGCTGCCTGCATTCCACGGATGGGGCTTCGCTTGTTTGCATGGCCCAGTTTCTGGCACACCATGGCCTGTTGCCAGTCCACGGCCTGGGGGTTGGCGATCCCTGATCTAGAGCACTTAACTGGGCACCAACTGGGAAGAATGAATACATTTTGGAGGAAGTAGATGCCAATTGCATGAATTCTTGGGGAGCCAGTGGGGATCAGCTAGTGGAGAGCCACTACTGACCACTACTATCCCGAGGGAGTGAGCAGCCGTCAGGTTCACTCACAAGTGCTGGATTAAATCTTTCCTGGTTTGAAGACTAATGGAGAAGCATTGTCTACCAAATGTCACTTGTGTTCTCTGGCCTGCCCATCCTCTGCTCTTTTCTTGCCCTGTGTCATCAGCCTGCCTGATCACCCAAATCTTGGCAGCAGATTTCAATCCGGACACCATCAAGTCCACCCCGAGTCTACCCCCAGCAGCCTAACCCCAGAAGAGCCGGCTCTGTCCTCAGCCTTGCCAAGACAGCCCCTCTGCCTAATGCCAGTGAGAAGAGGTACCTTCCAACATGTGGGCAGCCCTCCTGACTCCCAACAACCAGAGGCACCAAAGTGCTACTGCTCTACAAAAGCAAGTCACTGGGAAGATCAGATTTTGCTGATATTTAGTTACACATACACACTATGTGATAAGACTGCCCAGCTTGCTAAATGTCACAGTGTTGGAATCAATGTCCATCTGGGTTCAGTTCCAAGTGGGAAGAAAGAAACTGGAAACATGGAGGCTGCTTGGAAGGATGGTTTAATGATGAAGCAGAACCACCAAGCACGTGTGATTCTGGATAGCAGACCACATGGAGGAGAGAGAGAGAGAGATTTATACCCTCTTTTGGGCCATGCAAGAAATGTACTCTATTGGTTGTCAGGCTCCCAGGGGTCTATGCAGGGGGTCTTAGCTAACTTTGTAGGCTGTCTGTGTCCCAGGCTTGGTTGAATCTTGATGGGTGATGCAATGAATGGCTGTGGGCAATTCCTATTATGGCTGAGGGCTAATCCTACCTTTGTTGGATCTTGGGTGAGGGTATTTGCTCATGAATAGAGCTATCTATCTCTTTATCTCTTCATTGCTGTCATCTGCTTTGGGCTCTTGAGGAGGGTGGGGGCTATTAAGAGTGACTCTGCTTCTGCTTTAAAAAAACATGTTTCTCCATTTCTCATCCAGGGAAATATAATATTCTTCCTTTTTAATATTTCCTAGAATATTTCATTTTTCTAGGAGAGGGGTGGGTGCTAACTTTCTACAATAGCTTCTAAAAATTAAAACCATATACTAAAGTAGAAAACATAAAATGCTGAGGCACCCATGCAGCTGGCAAACATGACATCTCATGACATATCCCACCCCCAAAAAAGCAGGAGGTCTGGTTGGAGTCTCACTTGGAATGGATTTTCAAAGGGTGGGTACTGCAGCAGAAAAGACCCCTGGGATCAGTGGTGGGTTGCTATCGGTTCGCCCCCCTGCCCCTCAGGTGAACCAGTAGCAGTGGCAGCGGGAGGCTCCACCCACCCACCCACTCGGAAGTCATCAAATGCGATTTGCGCATGCACAGAAGCTTCTGTGCATATGCAGATGGGGCGCACGCACGAGTGAACCGGTAGCAACGGTAGATGAAATCCACTCCTGCCTGGGATGCCATTCTCCAAGGAAGAAAATTGTGGGCAGGCGAGAAGAGGAAGGGGCCATTGGAACCACATTGTAGCCAGATTCTGCCCTCATCCCATTCCAATGGAGTGAAATAAAGAAGCAGCTGAAAAATCTGATTAGCAGTTTGAATTATTCCAACCTCTAAAAAGTGCAAAAAGAATTAGTGGTTCCTCTCTGGGTCCCTCCCAACAAAGGCAGATTGGCTTCTTTCCCTGATCCCTCTGCTGTGCCTGGAGGGGATTCCTGGAGCTGCAAAGAAGGGGGAATCCTTGTCAATCATCAGAGGTTTCACTTGAAAAGGTTTCTTTTTCCTTCTAACCCAGGGGGACCAACAATTAGTTGCATTTTGGATGGAACGTCTTTAAACTGCTGGAGAAAAAAAATATCCTGAGAGTAAGACATAAACAATTCCCATTAAGATATCATTAACTGGAATGCACAACATTTCATTCAAATCATGACAATTTGTGTCTCCACTTATTTATTTATTATGTGTTAGTTTGATTTACATCATGGCTTTCTGCCCATGAGATACTTAAGTAATTAGGAGAAGGAATGCAAAGCAGGTAGTTTCTACGGAGTAGGTACACTGGAAGAATAAACCCAGAAAGAGAGCTGGAATTTGGCAGAGGAATTCAAGGGGGAGCACCTAACAAATTGCTGCTTTAAATAGCTTATGCAACGGACAGAAATGGGTGGCAATTACTGCTGCTGTGATGTGCAGAGCTTGTGACAGATTTCTATGCCAGCCGGAAAACTCTGGCGTATATTTGCAGGCAATGCAAGCTTGTAGCATCCGTGCAGATAGAAAGAGGAGCGGAGCAGAGAATGGCTGCACTTCAACTCCTGAGAAAAGACTCTGCAGGAAGAGGAAACAGATCAAACAACGACCGAGGAACTGAGAAACATCACCACTCTCGGTGTTCTGCCCAAGGCCAGCTCAGGAACGACTTCCAAGCCCTGGCTCTGCATTGCCTTGGCAGGGAGACGAGAGAGTGGAAGGCAAAAGAGACACAACCGCCATCTTCAAAGGGGAGAGATTTGTAAAAGTTGTTTGTCCTTTGTAATATGACAAAGCTGATGTGTCCAGGTGCCTCTGCTGGCTTCTGAATTGCGCTGGCTCCTGTTAAGCACTGTGGGAGTCAGTGGGAGAGTAACCAGACTCAGACCCAATAAAAAATTACAGCACATGAAAAATCAAGAACAACATGGATTTATAAAGTCCTTGGTCATGCTGGTCTACACAGTTATGCTATGAATGTAAGAGACAAACTTCTTATTGTATGAGCCTTGGTGGCGCAGCAGATTAGAGTGCTGTTAAGTAACACCAGCTGCCTGCAATTACTGCAAGTTCAAATCTCACCAGGCTCAAGGTTGACTCAGCCTTCCATCCTTTTGAGGTAGGTAAAATGAGGACCCGGATTTTGGGGGCAATACACTGACTTTGTACATATATTTTTTAAAAAGAACACCGCTTGGGGTGGGGAGGCGAAAACCCTACTAAGCAGGTATATACAAAAAGTATGAAGGCTATTGCTTAACGCATTGTAAACCGCCCTGAGTCTCCGGAGAAGGGCGGCATATAAATCAAACCAATAAATAAACAATAAGACGAATATAGAGAAGGCAAATCGAGAGCCACTTTGGTGTAGTAGTTAAAGGTGCTGATTTACAAACCAGGAAACTGTGAGTTCCAGTCCTGTTTTAGGCATGAAAGCTGACTGGGAGACTTTGGGCCAGTCCCTCTCTCTCAATCCAACCCACCTCACAGGGTTGTTTTTGTGAAGAAAATAAGAGGAGGAAGGAGCATTAGGTATGTTAGAAGCCGTGGTGGCGCACTGGTTAGAGTGCAGTACTGAAAGCTACTTCTGCTGCCTGCCAGCTGCCTGCAATTTGGCAGTTCAAATCTCACCAGGCTCAGGGTTGACTCAGCCTTCCGTCCTTCTGAGGTGGGTAAAATCAGATTTTTGGAGGCAAGAGGCTGACTCTGTAAACCACTTAGAGAGGACTGTAAAGCACTGTATACTATATATTAAATATGAGCCAGCAGAATAAGAGAATTGGAAGGGAACTTGGAGTCCTCTAGTTTAATCCCTGCTCATGCAGGAAATCGTCTAGCATTTCAGGCAAATGGCTGTTCAGTCTCTTCTCCCCCTCAGAGAAAAGGTCAGTGGTGTTGCTATTTATCAGCATCATGTCTGGAAGTCAGAGTGCTGACTGGGGCCACATGGCCCTCCTAAGTGAGGCAGAAAGAATGGACACACACACACATGCCTCATTCTAGACATTCACTGAAGCCACCAATACCAGTTCAGGGCCCCTTTGTGGGCCTCAGTTGGAGTGAATAAACAATCCAGGCAACCTGTTTCCTTGAAGGCCCTTTGCAGCTCACTTTCTCCAGAAAGTGCTTTGCCTTCTCAAGGCTGGTCATGGTTGGGCAGTTGCTACCAGAAACTGCAACTTCCAAGCGTTGCAGAAGTCCAAAGGTCTCCACAATGTTATTTCCAGTGTTACTCCTTACTTCATAATAAAGTACTCGAGACTGAGAGGGAAATTGGAAATAATCCTATATTGAGAGAATTCTCCTGGAAAGAAAGTTCAGCAAAAATGAGCTTGCTAAATAGGAACCTTTCCATTTTTCCGAGACAGTTCACTTCTTGCTGCCTCTTATCTTTCCAGTTAAAAAGTCTGAAATGCTTCAGTGATTCCAAATAAAGGAAGCAGTGCGGGCTTAGTCAAATTTTAGAGTGGGCGCAAAGAAAGATCTGCTAACATGGTAAATGTCATTTTTCAAGTAATTCTTAAAAACAATTAAAAATAGCACTCTGGCTGTCAGGGCTCAAACCACAACCTGCATGTTTACAAACCAAACAAGGCAATTAGCAATAGGAAACGAAACCTTCTCCCAACTTTGCCGTTCATCCACAATCTGTCAAAAAAGAGGGAACACGAGAGCCAGCTTCTCTTGGATGGAGGCACGGAAAGCATCAATAACTCCTCAGCTGAAGGGCCAGATCTGAAGAGGCCTCATAAGCCAGTTGGAGATGAGCGTGAAGGGAAAGGCTATCGGATGAATCCTGTGCTCAGGACTCTGAAATGTTTTATGAATAGGTGGAGGGAATGTTTATTGGATTTGCAGAAGATACAAAACTGAATACGCCAGCAAAAATTCTCCAGTCCAGCAAACTGCAACTGGTTCACTGCTGAGCTGCTCCTTCTCAGGACATTTTCCCTAACTTCAAACAGACTGAAACTTGGATTCAGTCCTTGGTCTGGCTCTGGCCATCTCCTCCATAGGGCAGCTGCTCAGCATAAATCCAGTTGAACTCAGTTCCCTTGGGTAGAAATTGGAAGCAAAATAGGAGTTTAGGATATCTGTTTCTCCTTGTTGTCTGTTTCTGTTGCACCATCTTCTCTTGGCAGCTGGGCCACGCCGTCCTTCTTCTTACTTTTAATTATGACACAACAACAACAAAAGTCCTTCTTGTGGTTCTTTGCTTTCCTTGTGAGCCTGCATTCCTTCTGCATTTAGCCTTTCTACCTTTCTGCAGATATCTGCTATTTGCTAATATTCTTCCCTGAGATGACATCCATGCTTTATTTCCTATTAATGACCCTCTTAACAATTCAGCCTGAGGTGCCATTTAGACCTCTTTCCTAAAGCTGTCCTTTCCTTTCCTTTCCTTTCCTTTCCTTTCCTTTCCTTTCCTTTCCTTTCCTTTCCTTTCCTTTCCTTTCCTTTCTCTTTTCCCTTTTCCCTTTTCCCTTTTCCCTTTTCCCTTTTCCCTGTCCCTTTTCTTTTTCCTTTTCCTTGCTGAAAAGGAATACAATTTTACTTCCAGGATCAGAGGTTCAAGGATTTCTGAACAGCCCTGGGCTCTTTCTATCCTGATCTAGACACAAACTACTTAGTACTACTCTGAGTTGTTAGAGGTGGTTCTACTGAAACCTAGTGTGCAAGTACAGCTATGTTCCAAATACTTTTCTGTAGTACTTCAAACCCCCAAGAAGATCTGACTTCTCCCTAAATTCCCATTGCTTTTATCTCTTTGGAAAGCTTTTCCATATTGGTTAAGTACCAATCCATTTACCTGGTCTTAAAATCTGGGAAATAAACCAGCAAGAGCACTAACAAATGTGTGTGTGGGGGGGGGGGGGGGGGGGGGGGGGGGGGGGGAAATCTTGCCATCTTGGCTGACTTTAGGATTCTAACAGCTTGTAAGGAGTTGGTATCCCACTGTGATCATGATGCTTGTCATCTGGAGGGCATTGCCCAGATTTCCTGCCAGTTTTTCAGTCCAGGCCATAATGACATTGATCTTCCTTGCATTCTAACTCAAATATACAGGTTCAAATTGACACATTTCCTTCACCTATAATGCATCTTTCTCCCCCCACCTTTTAAAAAATAAGCTATGATCTCAAATATTTGAATGTCATTCATGTATTCCATCCTGTCCGTTTTCAGCGATTCCTATTAAATCATATTTACCCTCCCTGCATTAAGCCATCCAGTTCTTCATGTTTGTTTTCCATGATCATGTTTTGGCATGAAAAGACTGAAAATACTTCTCTGTATGCCCTGCTCATTATTGGGTTCCTCCATGTCTTGTGTACCACTTTAAATCATCTTCCTGTTCTTCGGGTTGAAACATGTTCTAGGCTCGCTTCTCCCACTCAAACAACATACAGATTATAGCTCTCCAGGTCAACTGTCAGTCACCCACTTCCTTACTTTTATGAGCTGCAACCCATCGCTTGAGAGAGAGGTCAGAATAGCTCAGATTCTCATTGCTCCACTTGCTGGCTTCTCCAAGCATGTTCCAGGAATGTACGTACCATCTATATTTTCTGACCAACTGAGGGATGAATGTGAACTTGAAGTCCTCACCTTGTTGTGTGTAGTTGGAGTCCACAGGGCAACCTGCAGCCTCCAAGAGTCTGTCTTTCATGAGATCCTCTTCCACTCAAGTTTTCATTGGATCTGATCACTCTACTTTCCAAATATAGGGTGTATTTCCAGAGCAATCATAAGGAAGTCAGCATGACGCCATGTGGCAGATATATCAAAACTGCTTTATTTGATGCTTTTGAACTTCATTCAGCTTCATTCTTGAATTGATTCCTTCTGTATCTTGTTCCAGATTAAAATCCTTAATATATTTGGTGTCAGTGGTGCATCTGGAAACCTTTTTCAAATGATTTTAAAGCAAAGTCCAAGATTCTGCACAGCATTGGTAGCATCAATGATGGACAGAGGAGCCTTTTGGTGGAGCATTTCTTCTGTTTTTTCACCAGAGACCCCCTGTCAGTGCTGCAAACAGCCGGGCAGCCTTGTCAGTCCAGTTGCTGTCACTGGCTGGGGGAGCTACTTTCTGCTACTTTAGGAAGGTTGAACTGAATTGTACTGGAATTGTTCAGCCTGCCCAGGCTGTGCTTCACCAAACTGGATGGCTGCCTGGAAGGCATCAGTTGTGGACAGCCTGATGCTGTCGGTACGGAGACTTAAATTCTGATGAATAATCAGCAGTTTTTATATTGAGGAGGATGTCACAGACTTCTCTTTTGCTGTTTGCAAAATCATGCTGTCATCAGCAAACATGAGATCTGAGACGAATTCATCTTGTCCAAATCTGACACAGGCTGACCAGCAAAGTCTTTACACATGGCTGCATCGATCACACTATTGAGCAGCGAGAGAGATGAAAAGTAGGTTTTGCTCACGTCAGTCCATGAGAGGAGCTCTCTGGACATTTCACCATAAGGACAAGAAGGACTGTGGCATCCCTTCCATGCCATGCCTGCTGCAGGAGGAGGCTCTCTCTTTTGGCCTGCTGCCCAGAGAGGCTTCATAGCAAAGGCCAGGGGACACTACAAAGCCAACAAATGTGGTAAATTTTGTTACAAGAAGCCTGCAGCCGCTGCATCTTTCAGCACAAGAAGCATCTCCAGGTGCACCGAAAAAAGAGCCTACGGCTGCAGGCATCTCGCAACAAGGAGGGTGAGATGTGGGCTGGCGGGGAGCCCAGCAGCAACAGTTCAGCCCTGGCTTGACTTCCCTGGCAGCCAGCCGTGAAGGGAGAGTGGGAAGTGGGTGGCAGCTCTGGGTCAAGGCTGGAGCCAGGGAATGGTGCATTCCCTGACCTGGTTGAAGCAGGCGGTGAGTGGATGGAGGCTCTAGAGCAAGGCTGGAGCCAGGGAATGGTGCATTCCCTGATCCGGTCGAGGTGGGTGGCAGTTCTGGGGACTCGGGGAATTGCTTGTCCCTAGGCCCCGGCCCCTGACCCAAGGTGAAAGGCGAACAGGGCTGGGGAACTTATATAGGGCGGGGGTGGATGGGTTGGCTGAGCAGCCGGAAGCAGCGAGCGGATGGGCATGGGCAGGGCCACCAGGGATGATTGCTACAGGTTCGCCAAACTGATGGCAATCATCGTGACCGGTTCGGCTGAACTAGTAGGATTGCATCCCTGCCAGGAGTATCCCTGACCAATTATTCTAGGATGTTTGTCACAACATCCTCTTCCAGGCATGAAACTGGCCACTCGGGTGAGCTGCTGTTTTCTGAATCCTTAGTAGGTGACTCAGTATCTTTCCCACAACTGGTAACAGGCTGGTGATTCTTAAACTCTGGATTGTCTCTGCTGAATGGAAAGCAGAGGCTTTTCTTTGGGGACTGAGGGACAGGCAACTTGGCAAAATAACTTCATTTTTATATATGACAACTGCAGCAAAGCTCTTATATGCTGAACAGTACAAAGGTTCAATATCACCACAAATGGAGGAATGGTTGGTGAAGATGATGGAACTTGGGGAGATGGCTAAATTAACGGCTTTGATTAGAGAAAAAACAGTATCTACATTTATGGCTGTCCGGAAGCCCCTTATAGACATTTTGCATGAAACAGAAAAAAATGCACATGACTTGGAATTTTGATTAGAAAAAAAATAGATACTAAAAAAGTGAGCCTTTTATTGTATTTGGGAGAGAACTTTCTAACCTTGCTTGAATTTGCTGCAAAGAGAATCAGAAGCTTTCTTTCTATTTCTTTCTTTTTTTTCCTACACTTTTGTCTTTTCTTCTTTTATCTTTTTCTTTCTTTATGTTCTGTATTAGTTTGTGTTAATTTTTAGGTTGTTTTTAAAATCTTTTAAAAATAAAAGGTTATTTAGAAAACAAAACTGAATAGGTTCACCCTGATCCATGTATTCTCAGCAGGACAGTGAAAAAAGTGATCCAGTAGATAATTTTCCAAAATTACAAAGAAGGGAGGGAAGGCAAGTCCATCATTAGAATTTCTTTAGTGAGTCAACAACCCAATTAAGCATTGGAACCAGGGGTGAAATCTATTTTTTTTTGCTACCGGTTCTGTGGCGTGGCTTAATTAGTGGGCGGGGCTTGGTGGTAAGGTGACTGGGTGGGCGTGGCTTGTTGGTCAGGTGGGCATGGCCAAGTCAATGTCACTTCTTTGCCCTTTTTTAACCTACAAAACACAACACAACACAACTGGCTCACCCACAATGTAAAAGCAGCTGTGCCAAAATGGCCCCTGCAACAAGCAGGAACCTCACACAGGCACAAAAAGTCCAAAAAACCAACTTTCACACTTTACACAACACAACTGGCTCACCCCCAATGTAAAAGCAGCTGTGCTAGACCCAAAATGGCCTCTGCAACAAGCAGGAACCTCACATAGGCACAAAAAGTCCAAAAAACCAACTTTTACACTTTACACACACAAAATTCCACATACAGCTTTGTGAGAGTTTGTGTGTTTGTGTAGTTAGAGTGAAACACTACAGAAACACACTAAATCTCAGAAAGCTGCACAAATATTATTTTATTTTATTTTATTTTTATTTTTATATAAAAGCAGCTAAATTTAAAACTTCCTAAACTTTAAATGGCTAGGTCTAAAAAAAGAACAACAAAAAGAAACCCCAATTAACTATTTTTTTTAAAGCTCCCAAAGGGGGAAAAAAGTTACCCAATAGAACAGGGGTCTCCAACCTTGGCAACTTTAAGACTTGTGGACTTCAACTCCCAGAATTCCTCAGCCAGCCGGCTTTCCTTGCCAAGGTTGGAGACCCCTGCAGGCAGGCAGGCAGGCAGGCAGGCAGGCAGGCAGGCAGGCAGGCAGATAGAGCTGCTCACCGATGAGCTTGATTGCAGGCAGGGAGATTCACAGTTGCTTGCTGATGCAATGGATTGCAGGGTTTACAGCAAGCAAAACAAGGCAGACGTTGCGACCAGCAGCTAAGGTAAGCAAGCTGGAGGTGGGGGGGGGGGATTTTTGCTATCTGTTAGCAGGCAACTCAGCTGGGACCATCAGAGCCATTTAAAAGGAAAAACATTTTTTCTTTTACATGGGACTGGTGATCCAAGCTGAGTTGCTGGATTAGCAGGCAACACAACTGGGATAGTCAGAGCTTGGATCGCCAGAGTCATTTAAAAGGAAAAAAAGGCGCAGCTCAGCTGGGCATAGGGGGCGGGGGCAGGGATTTTTGCTACCGGTTCTCCGAACTGCCCGCCGCCATTGCTACCTACTCGCCCGAGCCGGTCCAAACTGGGAGCATTTCACCCCTGATTGGAACATAACTCAACCCCACCTGGGGGGAAAAACAGTACAAGAAAAAGTGTTTTTTTTCTTCCCTTCCTTCCTTAAGGGCTTACAGCCAGGACCCCGTTGCAACCAGTGTCAAGATTCAGGGACAGGCGTCACTAGGGACCTTTCTTCCTCCTGTCACATCTTCCTACATCAGTTTTAAAATAGTTCCCCCCCACCCTCGCTTAGGTTGCCTCAAATGCTTTTGCCTTTTTCAGCTGCTGCACTTCACTTGGTGACCCCAACTCTTCAATGGCTACTTTGCAGAGATAGGAACACCCCTCAACTGAGTTGATGGGTAAGATTTTTACCGTGATGCTTTAATAGCCCAATGTGTTATAATCGTTGCCTTGTAATACAAAATGCTGGTTTGAAATCTGCCAGATTTCTTTTTCCTTCCCTTGCCTTCCCTTGCCTTCCCTTGCCTTCCCTTGCCTTCCCTTCCCTCCCCTCCCCTCCCCTTCCTTTTTTCTTTTTTCTTCTCTTTCCCTTCCCTCCCCTCCTCTCTGTGATTTCCTCACTTTTGTAATTTCCCATTGAATTTTGCTTATTATTTTTTAATAACTTGTGGAGAATATCAAGGATGCAGCAAACAGCTTGATGCCTTTCTTGTTGCAAGTAAAATCCACTCAAAGTTCATTTCATCAAATATGCACAAATTGCTGCTATGTTTTTGGGCTCTTGCACAATGTGTCTTACCACAAACCCATTGGGCTCCAGAGCCAGGCTGTGTGTTACAAAGGTTCTTCAGAAGAATAGAGGCTCTCCATCTCATCTTTCCAGACATTATAACATCTAGATTTTTGGTGCACCACAATTTTGTCTAAAAAGATGTCAGTGGCTCCTTCTCCTCCAAGGAAATAAGGCTTGACTTGCCAAAATAAATTAAGGGGAGGCAAAATAATTGGAGGTGATATGGCAGTATCCAACCACGAGTAAACAGCAGCCTCATGTGCTAAGGGAACTCGTAGAGGACATGTGGACAATGAGATATTGTAGGTTCCACATTTTGCTAAACCCATTGCACAGCTTGACATGATGGGCACATGACCTTTCTATAATTATTAAAGCACATATAAATTTCTTTTCGGTATACTTTGGCTTTCTCAATTATCCAGTATGCATCAGCTATAATATTTCACATTCTAAAGCCATCTTGAACATCTAGCATGTCTTTTTCCACAAAAGGCTTTGATCTGCATCAGATGATCCTAAGCATCATTTTGCTAGCATCTGAAATCTGTATGTATTCTGATTGGTGTCTCTTCTTTGATATTGGAATGTAGACTGACCTCTTCCAATCTAGGGGCCATTGCGTTGTTCTCTGGCTTGCTGGCATAGCTTGATTAGAACCTTTTCAGATTCTTTTTCTGTTACTTGCCATATTACATGAGCCGTGGTGGCACAATGGCTGGAATACAGCACTGCGAGCTAATTCTGCTGACTGATGGCTGCCAGCAGTTCGATTCTCACTGGCTCAAGGTTGACTCAGCCTTCCATCCTTCCGAGGTCAGTAAAATAAGAACCCAGAGTGTTGGGGGCAATATGCTGACTCTGTGGCTCCAGAGCTGCAGGTTGCTGACCCCTGGTCTAAGCAATGGTGGGCTCCTGCTGGTTCGCACTAGTTCTCCTGAACTGGATGTTAATTTTCTGAGCAGTTTGGAGAACTGGTGGTTGGAAGAAATCTTTTCTCACTTTACAGGGCTAATCCTGCAAGGAACGCAGGAAGGAAAGATTCTAGTGTGCCTGTATTTCTAGCCTAATCCTTATCTTAATTGCCACCCCTGCTGCTTTAAGTGTTTTCAGAAACTGCCTCCCGGTTAAGCTTTGTTACATTGTAACAGCCTTAATGGTTCTTGTCAGTACGCCCAGACTTTCTGTCTGTAGCTGAGCTTCCTGAAGTCTTCGTCCCTTCCCCTCCCCTCCCCCATTTTTTTGTGGTACTTTTATTCCTGGGGCTTTAACAGATATTTACACAAGGGTGGCATATCCGTAGAAGAAATAGCTGAGAGGCAGGATGCAAGCTTGGCATTCTGTCTGATTTTTTTACTGCCTTTCTGAGGGCATGTGGTTTTTCCTTATATCTGGATGATTACCTTAGGACAGTGATGGCTAACCTTTTTGCCATCACGTGCCAAAAGCATGGGGAGCATGGGGGGGTTGCGGGCGGGCGTGCCCACACCCATAATTCAATGACACCCTGCACCCCCGTGCATGTGCACGCGACCCCCTCCGCTACCCCCGCTTTTGGCACATGAGGGCAAAAAGGTTAACCAATAGGCCCGGTAGGCCCATTATTTGCTCTCCCCAGACTCCAGAGGCTTTCTTGGAGCCTGGGGAGGGTGAAAACAGCCTTCCCCACCCCTCCAGAGGCCTTCCAGAAGCCGGAAACGGCCCATTTCCTGACTTCCAGTGGGCCTGGAAGGCCCAAAAATCAGCTGGCCGGTGTGCCCATGCGAGCTGGAGCTGAGCTAGGGCAACACTCATGTGCCCACAGATATGGCTCCACATGCCACCTGTGGCACCCGTGCCATAGATTCGCCATCACGGCCTTAGGATATCTTGTGAGGTGAGTGAGACCAGAGGGTATCTTTAAGTGGTGCAAATGGATCTAATGATTGCTTCTCCTGGGTGCTTTGTCAGTTCACTGAGCATAAGAGCCCGAGTGGCATAGGAGGCTAATGCCTCCTACTAAGGCAGCATTTAACATCCAGCTGCCTGCAATTACTGCGAGTTCAATTCTCACCAGGCTCAAGGTCGACTCAGCCTTCCATCCTTTCTAAGGTGGGTAAAATGAGGACCCGGTTTGTGGGGGCAATAAGCTGACTTTGTATAAAAGATACAAAAAGTATGAAGGCTATTGCTTAACACATTGTAAGCCGCCCTGAGTCTCCGGAGAAGGGCGGCATATAAATAAAATTTAAAAAAAAAAGAGTCTCTTGTCTATGGGGATTCTTCAATCATCCAGGTCATGGTTGTCCCAAATGTGCTTTTTTCAAGAGGCAATTGGACTTTTTTGGTTTCCAGAAAGTCCAGTTGCCTCTTGAAAAAGCACCTTTTGCTCATGCATTGCTTCAGAGTGGCCAAGCTACATGATTGCTCACTGATAATGTGGATCCTCCTTCCAACTTGTTATAGTTTGCTCTCAAGATAACATGGCATAGTAACATGGCACCAATTGTAGAAAGTTAGCACCTACCTCTCTCCTAGAAGAATGAAATATTTTGAGAAATATTAAAAAGGAAGAATATATTTTCCTGTATGAGAAATGGAGAAACATGTTTTCTTATAGGGAGAAAGCAGCCCCCACCTTCCTTAATAGCCCACAGCAGATGTCAGCACTTAAGAGATAAAGAGATAGATAGCTATATTCATAGGCAAAAATTCCATGCAGCAAGGTCTGAACAAAGACAGAATGGGATTAGCCCTCACTCAAGATGTTAATTTGTTAATTTGTCTCTTTAGCTTGGCATTTTGCCCACCCACTTTCTGGAGAGCTTAAATGACCTCTCTGCTAAAGGGTTTCACTTTATGAGCAAGAGTTGCCTGTATTTTAACTATTTTAATTCCTCAATGTGCTCTGGCAGCCTGCCTGATTTATAACTCTGGGCTGCAGGTATTGCTGAGGAAAAGGAAGATATTCAGACAGAATGGTTTAGGTTTCCATGATAGCTGTGACTCACTGATCTTCAGTGTGTATTCCCCTATTTCTAATCTAATGATTGGTATTTAGGGCAGCTTTTTACAAGCAAAGAAGCTTTTTGTATTTTTGTACAGGTAATCCTTGACTTACAACAGTTCCTTTAGTGACCATTCAACGTTACAATGGCACTGAAAAAAGTGACTTATGACTCTCTTTCACACTTACGACCATTGCAGCATCCTCATGGTCACGAGAGGCCAGGCGAGGCTAAGCACCCCTCGATGTGAGTGACATCAAGTTGGCCATGCCCACTCACTCACATGACCACCCAGCCATGTCTACCCAGCTGGTCATTAGAGTAGAGAACCAGTTGTTACATTATTTGAAGCCCACCACTCTGTCTAAGTGATATTGCTAAGTGATAGTCCCTTGGGAGTTGGGCGGCATAGAAATGCGACAAAATAAATAATAAAAATAAATAAATTGCTATTACTATTTCAGTGGGTATTCCATCAGCTCCAGTAGCCTTCCAAGTTGGTCATCTAATGTCATCTTCTAGTACTAGAGGTTCTTGTAATTAGGGTTCTAAAGTATCTTGGATATTGATATCTCTACTGAACAGAATTTCATTTCATCTTTCTTTGATCTTTTTGGAATCAGTTAGTTATAGTACATCGCAGGAGTGAAATGCTCCCAGTTCGGACCTGATCGCCCGATCTGGTAGCGATGGCGGTGGATGGTTCAGAGAACCGGTAGCAAAAATCCCTGCCCCCCCCCCCCCCATGCCCAGCTGAACCATGCAATCATCAGAGGCTTTTTTTTTCTTTTTAAAGCATTTTTTCTACAACCTCTTTGGCTGAAAAAATGCTTTTAAAAGTTAAAAAAAAAGCCTCTGATGATCGCGTGGCTCAGCTGGGATCGTCAGAGGCTTTTAAAAGCATTTTTTTACAACCTCACCCATCCAGTCACATTACTCCCCCTCCCACCAAGCCACGCCCACAGAAGCGGTAATAACAAATTTTACATTTCACCACTGGTACATTGTCACCTTTTAGCATACCTATTTGAAGTTGGAATCTCTTTCTGAGATCTTTTGAAAGACTTTCCTTATTTTTCATATCGGTTTTATAGTCAATATCTTTACATGTATCATCGTAAAAATGTTTCTTCTAACAGCTCTTTGAAACAATTTCTAATTCCTTTCTGAAGTATTGTCTATCTTGGTTTTGGTTTCTCTTTCTTGGAAATCTGTATGGTTTGTTCTGAGAGTTAGTTGCTTTCTTCTGTTCCTTGATTTTTGATAGTCTTGTTTTACATTCATCCTTCATAACTTCTTTAAGTCCATTCCATGCATTCTCTGATTCTCCATTAATGAGGCTTAGGACCTAAAAGCAATGACTGATATTCTCCTTGGTGGTTCAAGACCATCTTGTGAAAAATAGTTGGCTTTCTCCTTGCCCCTTAATTTCACTTGGGGCATCAACAACATATACATTGTTTGTCTGCCTAGTTACTTCCACGTTGGAGGTTAAGCACTGCTGGGCTCCAACTCTAAAATTTGAAATAAATGCAGACCTAAATATTTAGCTATGCAACCAAACCTAAAGTATATTTAGTAAAATAGAAGTCTCAGTTAGGCTTCTATTTTCCCACCGAGCTTTTTTAGTTTTTGCTGACTGTCTCTTTTGCTTAAAATTTTTCTACCCCCTTAATCAATTGTTTCCTACCCTGTTCAAGCACTGCTGAAACTGCCTTTGATCAATCAGCTCCTGTTCCCCAGAGACCACTTACTTTCCCTTTATAGGCCACATAATTGCTCATTGTTGTTTTTAAAATTTTATTGTACGTGAAACTTCTGTACTTAAGAACATATGGATAAAAAAGAGAGGATGGCTGGAGGCCTGTTTTTCCAAATAATTGCAAAAGGAAAGAGCTTTTTTTCCTAGTCTTAGATGACTTATATTCACGTAGAAAATGTATTGAAATATGAGGGTCCCAAGTTGAATGTGATTATTTATTGATACCCTTCCTCCTCTTCTGCCATGGTCAGCCTCTCCCACTGGCAAATTTTCCCTTTGCTTCTCTATGGTACAGTCCTAGAAGTCTAGAGTGGCCAGCGGGTCCAGCTGCTTAGTGCAGAAATGCACAGGGAGCCATCTGGGGAGTTGCATCTGATCTCTGCTTGGGCACAGTTTGGGTAGGGGATGGTGATGGGGAGAATACCCACTTAAGTCAGGAACCAAAGCTTTGAAGACAGAGGCAAGCCAGGCACAGTTGGCAGGCACAACTGTCTGATCATAAAAGCCCAGTCCCACATAATATCACTGAAAAAGAAAAACAAGAAATCCAAGAAGAAACCAGCATGGCTGCACAAAGATCTCTCTGATAAACTGAAAGATAAAAAGGATAAGTACAAAAAATGGAAAGAGGGACACAAGGCAGATGAAGTCAGGAAAGCAAAGGCTCAGAATAAACACAGACTTTGAACAAAAGTCAAAGATAATTTTTAAAAAGTTTCTTTCAACTTTGAAATAACAAGAAAAAAGTCAAGGAAACAGTCGGTCCACTAAAGATAGAAGATGGCAAGGAAGTAACATTAGAAAGAAAACAGAACTACTTAACTCATTCTTTGCACCAGTCTTCCTGCAAAAAGAAACTATAGCCCAACCTACCAAAAACAAAGACAGATTAGAAATTAAAATTAAAATAAGCAAGAAAATGGTAAGAGAACACCTGTCTGATCTTGATGAATATAAATCACCAGGACCTGATGTATTATATCCCAGAGTTCTGAAGGAGCTGGCAGATGTTATCTGAGAACCATTATACCACATCTTTCAAAAATCCTGAAGCACTGGGGAACTACCAGAGGATTGGAAAAGAGTTGATGTGGTTCCCATCTTCAAAAAAGGGAGGAAAAGCAGAACCAGGAAACTACAGACCAATCAGCCTAACATCAATACTTGGGAAGATACTGGAAATAACAACAACAACAACAACAACAGATCTGTGAACATCTAGAAACAACTATTTCACAATTGCCATGCCTGATATTCCTCATCTGACTTTTATTTCTTTAGTGTAGAACTTGACATTTATTTGTTCTAGAGCAGAAGACTGCAGCATAAAATGTAACATAAAAACACCTCCCAATCCATTTCTAAATAAAACATCATTTTTAAAAACCGGGAAAGGATTGCCCAGTGGTCATCAGCTAGTGCCAAAGCCTTTAAAAGGGCCTTCCTGGACTCCAGGATGGAAGGAACCAAGCCTGCCTCTGGCTCGGGACAGACCCTCCTTATTCAACAACCAGGATGAAAAAGTAATCTTGCAACCCAAAGGTGCTTTTTCAAGAGGCAACTGGACTTTCTGGTTTTTCTTTGAAGACTTTTCACTTCTCATTTGAAGAAGCTTCTTGTATGAGAAGCAAAAATGTCTTCAAAGAAAAACCAGAAAGTTCAGTTGCCTCTTGAAAAAGCACTTTGGGACAGCCATGACCTGGATGATGGAGAATCTCCAGAGACATTAATCTTGCAACCGTTCCTCTGGTTCATGATCTTTGCAGGTTTGTAAAGCAAAGAAAAGCTGAAGTTAGACCATAAACCCAGGGGTGGTTCCATTTAGCAACCACTTAACAACTGTGTTGCTGACTCCAATTGTGGTTGCTAAACAAGGACCACTTGTATATTTCATAACGGAGAAGTTCTTCCTTTTGACTTGTCCCTTCTCGTCTCTTCCCTAGATATCCCTGTGAGACAAGGTTGGAGGTAGCAATGGGAACTTCCAAGCCACCCCTTCAGAACCATTCTTTTAAGCAGAGAAGTAAACTTGCATGAAGTTTTATTTCTAGGGTACAAGGCTTTCTTGGGTGCAGTTGAAGAGAAAGACACCTTTGTCTGCTTAGCTAGAAAGATACCTATCAAACTCTGGGTCTGTTGCTCCCAAGATCAGAGAGGCTGGCCAGACTAATACGAAGGGACTAATCCATCTCTTGAGGTTGGAAATCCAGTCCCAGAAAGACTGAAAAAGTTTGAAGGAGCTAGAATTCCAGAAGGGATAAAACATTTTTTAAAAAGATAGAAGAGGAGAAGGAGAAGAGAAATAAAAGGATCTCCAAAAGAGAAGAAAGGATCTGGAATCAAGAAGGCTGGAGAGGAAGAGGAGAGAGATTAAAAAGTGGAAAAAAGTGGGTAAATTTTATCAATTTATCATTAGCTTGATTTTTAGGTAGCCAAGTTTCCCCCTGGGGCTATTTCTAGATCTGGGCTCAAAGATTTTTGCCCAGTCTATTCCATCACTCAACGGAAACAATCCTCCTTCCCCAGATCCATGGGGCAGCTGCCCCATTGACAGGAAGAGAAGTGCTGGCACCAGGCAGGGAGTAGCTCAGCTCCTGGGACAATTGCAATGACTATCAAATCCTTGGAAGACACAACAGAAACCAGGGGAGCAAAATTCAATTTTTAAATGAGAGAATTTAACTTGGCTTTCCAGGAATTAACAAGATGGTTATTTCTTTTTACAACATATGTTTCTCAATTCTCTCGGTGGAAAATGGCTAGGAAAGGGAAAAGGCCACGCAGGGTCACAGAATTGGGGTTTACCTATAGCAGTGATGGCTAACCTTTTTGCCATCGCGTGCCAAAAGCAGGGGGAGCGCGGTGGGATCACATGCAAGAGTGCCCACATCCATAATTCTATGCGCCCCGCACCCTCTTGGTCCTCCCCTTTTGGCATGTGATGGCACGGTGGGCCTCGTAGGCCCATTTTTTGCTCTCCCCAGGCTCCAGAGCCTTTCTAGGAGCCTGGTGAGGGTAAAAATAACCTTCCCCACCCCCCTAGAGGCCTACGGAGGCCGGAAACAGTATGTTTCCTGAGTTCTGGTGGACCCAGAAGGCCTGAAAATCACCTGGCTGGCACATGCATGCATGCCGGAGCTGAGCTTGCGTGCCCACCGATATTGCTCCATGTGCCACCTGCGGCACCCGTGCCATAGGTTCGCCATCACGGACCTATAGGCTCCACCACCCGTTGTATTTTCTGCACAGAACCTAATGCTAGTATTGCCTTTGCACTCTCTTATCCTTTATGTCCCTTTTATCTCTGAGAAAGAGAGGAGGATAAAAACAGGGTGGCTACAAGTGCTGGTAAAAAGGAAATTAAAATGTGCCGGCTTGACTTGAAGCTGTGCTTTAGAAATGCATACACTTCACCTAACAGAGAGGCCAAGCTCCATTACTAAAAGGTGGTTCCACAACAACGCCCAGGAAGGATTTGTCAAAAGCCACTGAAAAACTGCAGCAAAAACAGTGGCATTCCTTCATTCAGTGCGCCGAGATGACAAATTTATCTCCACATCAAAAGAGGATTGGAATAGAGGAGAATCAAGATCCAGTCAGATGCCACCATACTGACTGCTGACTGGCTCAGAGTCGGGGGGAAGCTGATCCCCTGCTTAATCTTTCTCACATGGGGCCTTGTCCCTATCAGATGTTCTGCGCAGCTAAATCAAGTCCTGGGCTTCCTAGACAAGCAGCCAAGAGCCATTTTGTTAGAGGCTCCAGAAAAAACTGGTTCAAAAGAGTCCACTGAGCATTGTGCGGTGAACTTCAGAGCCATGTCCTCAGCAGGAGAACAACAAAGACTCTGAGCAAAGAGTTATTGAGAGCAAATATTGAGGAGAAACAAGCCACGCATGGCTTGGCCTGTCCTTCCTTTCCTCCAGCCGGCCTGTGACTGGAGAGAATCCCAGCAATCATGCAGTGAGGTGCGTACCCAGAAACCCAGAAGAAAGCCTTTGAAATACAGATGTGGAGATGGTCGGAAGGGACAGAAAAGGAATTTTCCAGAAGGAGAACTGGAGAGAGAACTGCTTTTATCCGTGGCATCATCCATCTGGGGACTTGGGAGGCTGGATTCTTTCCTGTGCTGCTTAACAGCCAAGAGTGGATGGAAAGCAGGGCTTCCTTTTGGGCTGCCACCTACAAAGCTGGAGGAGCTGTTAATATTCTTAAGTCCTGTTTCTTCACTCAGCATGGGAGGAAGGTAGATTAAGAGAAGGGAATTAGGAAAATATTTTTTTCCATAAGATTTTGAGTTAAGTCCTCTACAGGAGGCAGGTAACTGCAGAAAAGGTGATTCATGCTTCTGGGCACAAAAGTTCAAGCCCAAAGCTGGGTCAGCCTGGGGCAATGGCAGGATGCTATCTAGTCAACTTGGTTTGGCAAGTGCAAGTTTATTAAAAGAATTCAATAAAATTTAACACCAAGGCTGGGCATGGGCAAGACCAGCTAAGGGTACCCCGACCTCCAGAAGGAAAAGCAAGGTTTCTGGTTTCCAGTTGACCATCTAGTCAACTCTGTTATTCGCCTTCCACTTAGCGGTTCTGGCTGGCATTTGAATGTGTACCAGAAGTGTGGGTTGACCACAGTTCCTCTCTGGTGTGCCACATGGAAAAGATGGAGATGTTCTGTAGACCTTCTTAAGTGGTGGGAATGGGAAGCTCTAGGTGCCAGGGCAGGGGAGGGCAGGGAGGAACAAAGGAGGCTCCAGCCCTCTTGAATGCAGTTCTTCTTCAGTCAGTACCTGGGGAACTCCTGGAAAGGATAATCAAGTGGAGGATTTGTGAGCACTTCGAAATGAGCAAAGCTATTACTAGAAGCCAACATGGGTTTGTTAAAAACATATCATGCCAGACAAACTTTATTGCCATCTTCAATAAAGTGACTAAATTAGTGGATAATTATTTTAGCTGTTAAGATTAAGTAAGCAGTTAGTTATTCACTTTTATAATTAAGGTTAGATTGCATAAATAAAAGCAGTCACCCTAATTCTGGGACACATTCAATTATTTCTTTAGTTATGATGCTTATCTCACCAATAATTTTATGCCAGAATGTACCCTTATCATTTGACCGACACACATGAAATCTAACATTAACTGTAAAAATGAAGATCTCACTGTATTTAATCTTAGCAGCTAAAATAATAAATGCTCAATGATAGAAAACTGTAGGCAACCTAATAGTTGAGGTGTGGACCAACAGGACTTCTTCAATTACTCTGCTAGAAAAAGTTAAAGTAAGAATTATAATGGTAGAGAAGAGCAACTAAGATGATTAAAGGCCTGGAGACTAAACCATTTGAAGAACAGCTGCAGGATTTGGGTTTGGCTGGTCTAAAGAAAAGAAGAATTAGGGGTGACCTGTTAGCAGTATTCCAGTATTTGAGGGGCTGCCACAAGGAAGAGGGGGTCAAATTATTCTCCAAAGCACCACAAGGCAGGACAAGAAACAAACTAATCAAAGAAAGAAACAACCTGGAATTAAGGAGAAACCAACAGTGAGGACAGTTAATAAGTAGAACAGAAGTTGCCTCCAGAAATCATGGGTGCTCCATCCCTGGAGGTTTTTAAGAAGAGACTAGACAGTCACTTGTCTGAAATGGTATAGGTCCGTGATGGCGAACCTATGGCATGTGTGCCACAGGTGGCACACAGAGCCCTTTCTGCGGGCACACCAGCCATCATACCAGCACAGCTCCACCACGCATGTGCGCGCACCTCCCACCAGCCAGCTAGTCTTCGGGTCTCTGCTATGCAAGCACAGGGTGGGGTGCATGTGTGGGGGATGCAGGAGGCTTTCCAAGCCCAAAATGTGGCATGAGGGTCTCATGCTGCGCCCCCGTGCCCCATTTTGGCTTCTAGGTTGGTGCAGGAAGCTTTCCAGGCCCAAAATGAGGTGTGTGGGGGTGTCTCACACTGTTCCCCCACACCCAGTTTTGGCTTCTAAGTTGGTGCAGGAGGCTTTCCAGGCCCAAAATGAGGCGCGGGGGAGGGGGCACATGCACAGGATGGTGGGGAACATGTGCGGGGGGCACTCACATTGCATTTTGGGGGGTTGGGCACGCGCACATGCATTCGCGTGCACATGTGCGCACTTTGGGCACTCGGCACCAAAAAGGTTAACCATCACTGGTATAGGTTCTCCTGTTTGAGCAGGGGGCTGGACTAGAAGACCTCCAAGGTCCCTTCCAGCTCCTAGTCTAGTCTAGTCTAGTCTAGTCTATCTTATCCTATCCTATCCTATCCTATCCTATCCTATCCTATCCTATCCTA
>WNWU01000025.1:17393576-17409082 GCA_012654045.1 Ptyas mucosa | reverse complement strand
TATCCTATCCTATCCTATCCTATCCTATCCTATCCTATCCTATCCTATCCTATCCTATCCTATCCTATCCTATCCTATCCTATCCTATCCTATCCTATCCTCTGCAGAGGCAGGAACCAGAATTCAATTAAATCTGGGCAGATTTTACACATGATCTTAACACTTACTACAGGTAGTCCTTGATTTACAACAATTCATTTAGTGACCCTTCAAAGTTACAACAGCACTGAAAAAGGTGACTTATGACCATTTTTCACATTTATGATTACTGCAGCATCCCCATGGTCACATGATTTACATTTGGATGCTTAACGACTGTCTCACATTTATGACGATTGCAGTGTGCTGGGGTCATGTGATCATCTTTTGCGACTTTCTGACAAGAGAAGCCAGATTCACTTAAAAAACTGTGTTACTAATTTAACAGCTGCAGTGATTCACTTAACAAATGTGGATAGAAAAGTCGTAAAATGAGGCAAAACCCACTTAACGAACTTCTCACTTAGCAACATAAATTCTGGGTTCAATTGTGGCCATAAGTGGAGAACTACCTGTATTTGCCATATGTGGCCTGATTAATCTATTGATTAGTCAATTGACCAGATTAGGACACAACAGAGCATCGATCGTTGTGCCTCCAATTCTTTGAATGGTGATAAAGTCAAGTCCAAAGTGATGGTATTGATAAGCAGAATTGCCAAAGAATTGGAACTTGGACAAAGAGCTTACTGAACAAATTTCCTTCCCATACCTGGACTGGCTTTTTCTGACAGAGGGTCATAAGCCAACCACCTCAAAACAAGTTTAGTGAGAATGCAGCAAGTTTCAAAACACTACTTAAACTACTTAGCTGTTTGTGGTTTGATCCCTATACTAAAGGTTTACAAACTGAAAATAGCTGCCATGTTGACTTAGGGTGCAGACCTGTGCGGTCTATTAAAGCCCCCTTTATTGAACCAAACCAGACCTGTTTCTTAAGATGCAGTTTGGGAACTGACAAACATAGAGGTAGGCCAGCCTGGGCAGTCAGAGCTGAAATCTCTCTCGTACTTAGCTATTGAATAATTAAACTCTCTAACTATTGATGGATGATGCTCTTAATGGACCCCAGGAGACTACCGAAAATGTGTCTAGAAAAACGGATAGGTATGGCCCAGCCCTCTACATGAATTAACCAACCTATTAAGTTATTTCACAGCCCAGTCTATCAAACTAAGATCTACTCTTGGCCAAGGAAGCCTTTAAACAGGGAGTTCTGAATATCATTACCCAAAGGATATGGTTGCTTGCAAGTCGTAGATCTTCAAAATAGTTGGCCAAGGACAAACCAACATTTCAGATAGACAAATACCTGATGATGGGTTTGACATGGAACCAAAGGACAGCTTTTAATAGAGCAAGGGATGGGTCACAGGATTCCCTGAGAAAACACTGGCACTTCCACCAAGGGCCGAACTAATGGAGGAAGGGCATCCATAGAAGGCACCTTGTGCCTCTGACTCGAGGGCCAATTATATGGCCAGGTAATTGGAACCATTACTTGAGGGGACCTCAGGAACAGACTGTCGCCCTTCTGCCAGGATACCAATATCCACGTGGCCAGCAGAACTGCCAAGTGGGTAGACAAGGCTCTTCCACTGAGAGTCTGCTTTCCAGAATAGATTAGAGTCACATGCTAAGCGGATGCATTTCCTGTTCTGTTCCGTACATTTATAGCTATTTTATTTAGTTGTTAGCTTATGCTATGTTGTATCCTGATATGGGGAATCATCTAATCAAGAAACTAATTACATAGTATTGATAGATGGCAAATATGGAAGGGATTCATTACCTGTTTATCTTTACTTTTTGTTTTTTAACTGAGATTTCCTTTTTTCTTTTTTCTATCTGTTATGGATTTAAGTTATTCAATTACTTTTAAATGTTCAACAAAATAAAAAATAAAAGTAATTTAAAAAAACCATTTCAAGAAAAGGGTTGATTTGAGACAGGGCAACAGCTGTCTAAGCCAACTGGATTCGGCTGGCCTCTTGAGGAGGGAAGAGCCAACCAGGCATGGATCTCGCCCAAAGGGAACCGAGTGCTGCCAGGGAGCTCTCTTTCCAATTTATGGGAGTCAAAGGACCAACAGACACCTTGGCTAACACTGCAAGATGATGCTCATTCACCACTGTTGACTGACATATGCAGACTGCCGTGCCAGGAGTGGCAGTGAAGCAGGGCAGTTGCCACCTGATCAGCTGGAGGGGAGAATTCAGGCTGGTGGGGAGGGGAAGATTGTGGACTGTCTCTTCAAGGACTGCGGGAGATGCCACTTTCAAATGCAGGGCAGCTAAGGGATCAGATCATTTATTGCCTGGTTTGGGATGGCTGCTTTTGAACCGGAAGAGAAGATCAGAGGAAATAACAGAAACTAGGCCCTGGAGGAAGCTGGATCTCAGCAACTTTGCTGGCAGAATGGTGTGCAAAATGTTTCCAGTGGCCAGGCAGGAGATTGCCTAAATATTGCCCCCCTATAATGGAATTCAGCACCTTGAACATGCCTGCTGGCTGGCCACACATCTACCTGGTGCCATGGCATAAGCCTGAACTTGGGCTCCTATTTATATTTGGCCAGATATTCTGCCCAGGGCTCTGGACCTCTCCCTTTCCTGGAGCTCCTGAGTAAACCAGGAAGTCAACTGGGAGAGTGAACTGGGAGAGGAGATATTCCTGATCAGCTTGGCTCGCTTCCTGTGCCATAGCTAACCCGGGTCTCAGTGGCTCCCTAAGTGCTCTGGGGAATCCATCTAGATGCATCCAGTATCTGGGGCAGATTATCTTAATCTGGCCATTTGCCCTGAATGATTTACCCATGGCAATAGCTGGAGCAGAGCCCCCTCCATGCTGAAATCCTCCAAAGGCCATAGGCTTGTCCCAAGCAATCTCAGGCCCGGCACATATGGAAGTGCTTGTTGGGGTTGGATCATCTGGATGTGGAGGGCACTGCCCTGGTTGGATTCTGCGTCTTCTTCCTGGTTCTTCCTTCCATTAGGCCGACTGGGTTGGAGGGGCTTCTGTCCCTTCTTCCAGCCCCTCCATTGGCCGCCTCCATGGCCCAGTTTCTATTGCTGCCTCTGATCTCTTCTGGTTCGGGAGCAGCCATCCCAAATAAATGGTTTGATCCTTTAACATTGGCTGCCCTGCATTTGAAAGTGGCATCTCTCGCAGGTGCTGCCCAAGCTCTCCTCTCTGGCTGCTCAGATGGCAGCTGCCCTGCTTCCCTGCCCCTCCTGGCATGGTAATCATCCAGGGCCACCAGTCTAAGCCACATCCTGCAGGCCAGACAAGTCTTTCAGGGGACAAAGTTCTGTCTTTCCACTGATCTTTCCAGTCTCTCATTCTGAGCTCATCCAGCTCCAGAGCTCCACCACTGATTTGACTAACCTGCAATGGGATGTGGGCAAGAGCTTGAGTGACAGGGCAAAGAGACGCTGCTTGGATTAGATAAGAAAAGGCAGAACCCGCAGCTTCATCAGGGGTGGACAAAGAAGCTCAGGAGTCAGGACTGTCCTTACATTCTCTGCAGTGGTGGGTTGCTACCAGTTCGCCCCGGTTCAGGTGAACCAGTAGCAGTGGTGGCCGGAGGCTCCACCCACCCACCCGGACGTCTTCAAATACGATCTGCGTGGACTGGTAGCAAAGGTAAGTGAAACCCACCCCTGGTTCTCTGGTTATAACGGTGCCGGCCAGAATATTTTACAGTCAGACTTGCAAGATTCCATTAATGTAGATTCATAATATGGTGGAATTAGTTTATCTGGCCATGTTTCCTGTGTGTTCCACCTAGTAAGGTTGGTATAACCCTAATCTAGTTCCTGCAGTATAAATGCTCTGTCTTCCACTCAGCCAACTGGGCTCTGTCTCTGCTCCAAACTCTCCATCTTCTCACGCTTTCAGACTGATCACCCCCTCAATCACCCTCTTGCCAATAAATAAATAAATAAATAAATAAATAAATAAAAACTTTAAAAAAGAGAGCAGCTTGAGTCAAATTGGGCTGTCAGCGAATATTGAATCACAAACTTAAATCAAATCATGGTCGTTTCAAATTCTTATTTTCAATTTGAATCAAATCAAGGTTGATTTGTGCCTACCTCTGTTTTTATGGTGCAAGTTGTTCTTTTAAATTATGAAAGGTCTGAATGGTTTGGGGTTCAGAGAGCTGAAAAAACAGCTGCTGCCCACATGAACCTACCTGTACATTTCCAGTGTGCCTGTAACTAAAAGAGGCCAGGGGTCTTCACACCAGCTCACTTTCCCACCCCAAATGCCAAACCCCCTCCCAGTTTCCATGGCAGCTGAGGGCAAGCAAGCTGCAAACTGCATTCTGGAGATCTGGCTGACATCAGAGTAGCAAATGCACCAGCTGTGACTTGTCCAGTAATCTTTCCCAGCAGTTTTATGTAGATATAAAATCAGGATGGGGAAACAATTGGCTTTCAGGCCCATGCAGCTGCCAATAACTTAGAATAACAGAGTTGGAAGGGACCTTGTAGGTCATCTAGTCCAACCCCTGTTCAAGCAGGAGATCCTGTACTAGTGTTGGCAAACCTTTTTGGCAGGAGCACGGGTGTGTATGCACACATTAGACAGCTGCTCTTCCAGTTTCTGGCGCACAGGCATGTGCGGAGATCAGCTGGCTGGTGTGCATGTGGTTCACTAGACTAGCCATGCCCAGTTCCTACAACCGTTATCATATGTTTTAGCCTCCTGTCCCCTAATTATTTTTTTGGTCTTTCTAGAATCTCAGCATCTTTTTTACAATGTGGTGACCAAAACTGCATGCAGTATTCTAGGTGTGGTCTTACTAAGGCTTATAGAGTGGTATTAGTACCTCACTTGATCTTGATTGTATCCCTCTGTTAATGCAGTTTAGAATTGCATTGACTTTTTTGGCTGCTGCCGCACACTACTGGCTCATATTTAATTGATTGTCCACTAAGATTGTCCAAGATCCCTCTCACAGTTACTGCTATTAAGTCAGAATTCACCTCATTTATACAGGTATTTTTGGTTTTTCTTACCTAACTGTAAGGCTTTACTTTTCTCAAAATTTCATTTTGCTAGATAGGGCCCAGTGTTCAGGTCTGCCAAGATCCACCTGGCTCTTGAATCTATCATCTAGGGTGTTAGCTATTCCTGCCAGCTTAGTATCATCTGCATTTTTTAAAAAATTGATTTATATGCCGCCCTTCTCCAGAGACCAGGGAGGCTTATAATGCATTAAGCAATAGCCTTCATACTTTTGTATATTTTATACAAAGTCAGCTTATTGCCCCCACAAACTGGGTCCTCATTTGATGGGTTCCCCTTCTGGACAACAGACGAGTGATAATGGGGACAGATCACCTTTTGAATCTGAGTCTCCCAACTGGAGCAGAACAGGATTGCTGCACGGTCTGATTTCTATCCCCAAGGACATTATGGTGGGTGCTGCCTCCAGGACTGCGTCTAGGAGAATCAACCTAGTTATACTCTCTCATTGGCCATCTGGCACAAAGTGATCCCAGCAATGCTGCTTCCAGAATAAAGACCAGAAACCCAACTGGGTGGATTTAAATGATCCATTTCATCTCAGAGAGAGACTGAATTTGCCAGGACCAGCCCAGGGGAGGAAGAAAGCAACCCACTGCATTTATTGGAGAATAAAGTACTGAAGTTCTCTTAAACTCCAGGTAGCTTAAGCCAAATGTTGGGTGAAAACCAAATGTTGGATGTTCCCCACATGTGTTGGACTGATGACACTGGGGGAGCACAATCCTTGGTGGTTATGAAGACACCCCCAAACCACACTCAAGTGCCAGACACTGTCTTTGCCCTGCCCGAAAGGCACATTGGTGCCATTGCCAGAGACAGCAAATGAGACACCCAGTTCAAGGTCCAGAGAGCAAAGTCCCTCTTCCCAGAGGTGATAGTTCCATAGAGGACTGGAATCCTTTCCCCAAAGATAGAGAAAGTCATGCGCAGTTGAGGCTCTGGACAAATGATCTGTAGCCAGAGCACAAAGTAGGTGCTGCACCCACCAGCTGCATTCCCTCAGAAGACTGACCATGCAGGCTGAGCTCACACAATCTGTGTTTCCACCCAAAAACCAATCAAAATTAAAACTAGACCAAAGTAGGACCAGGGGAGGAATTACCCATCTGTTCTAACGCTGGCTTAACCAAATCCAGCTGATTAACGGTGTCAAGTGCTAGTTAGTCCAGGGGACAAAGCGAGTTAGCAGCTCAGCCAGTGGGTTGGAGGACGATGGCAGAGAGGCTTAACTGAGAATTCTTCCTGCTGCTGAAACAGAGATGCGGCTGCCTTCTTTGGGCTTCCCTGAGATCGGGAGGCTCTCTTGAGAATGAGGCAGCATTAATTGGCCTGTTGTGATTCATCTCAGGCAGAGCAACATTGAAAAGCAGCAGACAAGACAAGGCCCAGCTAGTACCAAGGCTGTGTTGCGTTCCTCTCTCGTAGCCCATCTTTTTGTAAGGAAATCTCTATAAGCTCTGAAGCCTCATATGCTCTCGTCCTTTGCACCATGGTGCACAGCGGATGCAGAATCCTCAGGATGCGGGTGGGGGGGGAGGAGCAGGTGCTTTCCCAGCTGCTGCCTCTTCTGTGTTCTCCAGCAGCCCCCATGCTTTCTATTTTCAATTTCCACTCCACTTTGCACCCATGGATTAACCAGAGTAAGAGGCCAACTTTTTCTTTCTTTCTAAAAGTTACTTCTCACTTTTTCATTGCTAAAAAGAACCTGTAAGAGAATCCACACATCTAGGAAATTGTACATTTTGGGGAATATCAGACAGTTCTATCAGTTTCATGTGATAGTGGTGTGGTGTCCAATTTTAATTCGGTTCCTTTTTCAACTCCCAACAGGGCACAGTGAGCAAGTGCATGGCAGAATCAAAAAGAGGATGTTAAGCAGTCCAAGAGCAACCAACACCACGTTTAGCACAGCGAAAATTAGCAAGTAGAAGAGTTGTAGTTATTTGCAAGCAGGGAGTTAAGGTGGTTCAGTTGGGCTCCAGAAGGGGGGCAGCTGAGAAGTGCAGGGCCAGTCTTCCTCTCCTTTGCCCGGGATTACCCGGGATGTTGATCTTGCTGCTTCTTTTGCACACGAGGTGGTTTGTGTACGAGAAACTTGCTGATTGAGAAAGAGGTTGTTATGACAAACTTGACTTTTGTTGTGAAAAATTGGCCCTTTGTTGTTGCGCTCTTGCTTGACGACGGTCAGAGTCAGCTTTCTTGTTGACATTTCATGTCATCCTTGCTCGGCTTTGCTGATGTCTCTTGGCCAGTTATCCTGCCTGTTGACCAGCTGAATTCTTGCCCACATCTGTTCTTTTGGATGCTGACTGTGCTTATCCCAGCCTTGTTTCAGGGAAATAGTTCCATGGAAATTGTTACTGTGCCCTAAATTGTTACTTACAATATAAATAAAGCAATGTACGCAGCCAGACATTGACATGTTTGTATATATGTTGTTTAACCTCCCTGGCTCTTTCTTTAATACTAAGAACTGAGTATTCTTTAATACTCCGGCCATGTCAGTAAGCGCAGGCGGCTGTCTAGATTTGATGTTCATACAGGAGATTTTCCCAAAAGAGGCTAGAATCAAATAAGAAGAAAGAAGCATAAAACATTGAACTTGTTCTGGGTTCTGACTCAGCGCTGCATGTATTTATACTGAGAGAAGAAAAGTGAGAATAATAATAGTGATAGATACCTTTAACACCACCAAACAACAGCATCCGGCTATCCTAGGATCTTGGGAAGGACTTGATACGTGGATAAAAATGCTAAGTCCAGGCTAAACATCTGGTGGTCTGTGTGGCCAGTCATAACAGCTACTGAAAACCAAAGAATGTGGCTAAGGTTGGATGCTGGGCTGGGCTGCAAAGTCAAAGGTGGGGCAGTCTTGACTCCCAGAAGCCATTTGAATTTTATCCACAAGGGCTTCACTTTCTTGACTGGTCACTACTATTTCTACCCTCAATTTTTTGGGGGTGGGGCATGGTTTTGTGAAAGGATGGATCTAACCTAATAACTCAAGGTACAAAGTAATTTAATTTAATATTTTTTTATTTTAGGCCTGCATTAAATTTAGGCCCTTTCAGCATTGCAGCTACTGACCTCTTGACCTTCCCTTGCAGGTACACATCTGGAACTACTGGTCTCCACGTGGGGGAAGCCTTTTATACACAGAAGGAGGAGCCAGAAGGTAAGGAGTGACCAGGGGAATGATGGGATATGTGGTAGGTGGGTTAACCCTTACACGATTTTGGGTTGGCGATCACAGTGAGGTTAGGCATTTACCCTGACAGAACCCCCTCTAAATGTCTAACCGAATACAGAGATACACAATGTACATGATTTACATATGAACACATATTTTAGACATGAGATATGAGTGTTGCTTGTGAGGTAGGGGTTTAGTTAATATATCAGCAATCTGTTCCTTGGTATCACAATGTACAGCTTTAATAAAACCTATCTCTGAGAACTGCCTGATGTGTTTACATTTAATATCAATGTGCCTCGATCGTTGCCCTACAGCATCAGCTTTTGATATTTCTATGGCAGCCTTGTTGTCTTCATGGATAGTTATTGGGTATGATGGTTCACCCCAAATGTCATTGAGTAAATCGTCAAACCATATCAGGTTGTTAGTCACTTTGGATAGACAGACGAATTCTGCCTCTGTGGTGGAAGTGGCTTCCAGTTTCTGCTTCCCTGTGTACCAATGGATGGGGCTGCCATTGAGAAATAACATATATCCTGAGGTGCTTTTTCTGCTTTGAATATCCCCCACCCAGTCAGCATCAGCATAACAGGTCAGTCTCGGTTTGGTTGATGTCTCTGGTTCAAGGCAAAGCTGTGCGTTGATGCTGTATTTGAGGTATCTGAGTAGCCTCTTGATGGTGTCCCAGTGAAAGGAAGTAGGTTTACTCATGTGTCTGGATAGTAAATTGACTGCCAGGACGATGTCTGGTCTAGTCCAATTGGCTATATACAATAATGACACAATGGTAGACCTATACAACTTGTTGTCGTTGAAGGGTTCGGATTCACCATACATGCCTTTCAGAAAGTCTGGTTGCATGGGTGTGTCGTTGGGCTTCACCTGTGACATGTTGCATTTGGATAATAGCTCAGCGATTTTTTCTTTTTGTGAGAGTCTGAATCCTTTGTCAGTCTTAGTTACGTGGACTCCTAGGTATTTGTCAATTTTACCTAGTGATTTTAGGGAGAAGTGACTACCTAATTTAGTGGCAAATTTGTCACATTTGTCTTTGTGTTTGCCTATGTATAGGATATCATCCACGTAAACAAGTATGCCCTCAAATAAATCTTTTTCTCCTTTTGTAAAGAAACATTTGTCAGCTGAGGTGGCTGTAAATCCCATTGAGTTGAGAGCTTTGGCTAAGCAATCGTACCATATCTTGCCCGATTGCTTAAGTCCATACAAACTTTTGTTCAAGAGCCAGGTGCAGTTTTCTCCCTTATTGTATCCTGGGGGTGCCTTAACATATATTTCCTTGTCCAATTCAGCGTGAAGGTATGCGGTCTGCACATCGAATTGGAAAACCTCAAGTCCCATGACAGTTGCTATAACCAGTGCACTTTTGACACTTTCAGCCCTGACGGTGGGTGAGTAAGTGTCAGTGTATTCCTCCGGGTACCTCTGAGCAAAACCTTGTGCGACCAGCCTTGCTTTGTATAATGTCTTGTTGTTCTGCAGAGTTTTAATTCTAAACACCCATTTGGTTCCAATAGCCTTCTTGTGTGCTGATACCTGGGCCGGTGAGTACACGTTTAGATCTTTGAGACTGTCCATTTCTTTCTCCATAGCTAATCTCCATTTTTCTCTTTCCTCTGGTGGGAGTTTAAGTATGTCCTCATAGGAGCTAGGTGCGATGTCATCATTGTGTATGGTCATGACGTAGTCTTCTAGTCTTTTTGGTAGCTTGTTTCTATTTTCCCTTACGGGCCTACTTGGGGTTGTGTCTGTCTCGTGCATTCGTTCAGCCTCTTCGTTTGTTAGGCTGTCTAACTTTAGAGTGGGATGTCCCTCCTTCCAACCTTTTGTACTTATTTGGTGATGTTTGGCTTTATTTATTTTTGTCCCCTTTGTATTTTTTGTGGCTGTTTCTTCTTCTCTCTGACCATGGTCGGGTGTGTCTTTATTTGAGAGGATGTCATTTGAGTGAAGCCTTGACCAGTTTGAGTTCTCATGGAAATTGGCAGATCTGGAGACTATAAACCTATTGTTGCTATCTATGAACCTGTAGCCTTTCGTTCCAGGTTCATATCCTATGAATTTTAACCTCTTGGATATTTTTCCCCCTTCCTTCTCAGTTGCCTGGGGATATGGACATCTGCTGGGGCACCAAATATATGTAGGTGGGCCAAGTTGGGTTTTCTTTTATACAGCATTTCATACGGTGTTTTGTTAACGGAACTTGACCACAGTCTATTTAGTGTGTAGTACACTATTTAGTACACTATTTAGTACACTATTTTGAATAGTGTAACGCTTCAGACCAAAAAGATTGTCCCAGTCCCGCGTCCTCCAAGACGCACCTCATCATGGTCTGGAGTACCCCGTTTTTTCTCTCTAACACTCCATTTTGAAATGGCGAAAACGGAGAAGTGGAATAATGCACTATGCCCTGCTCTCTCAACCATCTTGTGAAATCTCTTGCCATAAATTCTGACCCCCTGTCAGTTTTTTACTTTAAGTCCCTCAGTACATTCAGGCATTCTCTTTACAACAGGGAAGCTGATGTGCCCCAGCCTTCTGTGAAGGAGGTGCGCGCAGTTATCATGTATTGGTTTTCCAATAGAAACAACACCACTATGTTTCTCATTGTTGTTTATCCCCTGATATACCCCCTCTGGTTCAGTGTCTCCTTCTTCTCCACTTTTTAAGTTTGCGTTGATGCTTCCCTTGTCTCCCATATTAGGCGTGAAGTAGGGAAGTCCTTCTAGTATAGTTACCTCCCCGACTTCATTTCCTTGTTTGAGTACATGGGCTTCCCCATCCCTGAACACTACTTCGTTGTCTGTGCCTTGCATGAGCTTGGTGGTGGATAACACATTGTGGGGTATTTCAGGCACATATAATACCCCCTCTATTTCCCCAATATGTGGGATGTTGATGTTCCCTTTCCCCACTACCTGGACTCTACTTTGATTGGCTACTCTTAGTTTGAAGTCTGTCTTGGTGAGCAAACTGAATAATCTCGGGTTATTCGTAGTATGGTCAGTGGCCCCTGAGTCCAGGAGCCACATGTCCTCTCTTGTCCCCTGCCTGGTGTCAGAGTCATTACATCTAAATCCATACATGGAGCCTGGGTAGCTGTCCCTAGAGCTATCTCTGCATTCATGTTGCCTTCTGGGACTGGGTGACCACCCATGCCCTCGCTCTTTGAAAGGCCTGTGCTCTGGTGATTGCCTCCCCCTGCGGTCTGGTGAATGTCTCCCTTTGTAATCGCTGTATCCTCTTTCCCTATTGTTCCTGGGACAGTCTCTCTTTATGTGGTTTCTAGAACCGCAAGAGAAGCATTCAGGGGCATTCCTGCCTCTATCTTGGAACTCAACCTTTTTAAAGGGTCTAGGGTCTCTCCTGGATATGTGGTGATCCCTCCTCGGGTTGTCCTCTGCTATTAACCTATTTGTGAATGTGCCTAGGGATAAGTGCTCTAAACTGAGACTATCCAGTTGAGTTACGAAGTTGTCTCAGCTGTTATCTAAAGAATTGATGGTAATGCTCATCATGCTTTCTGCAGTTATCATTTCTCCTCTCTGCATGAGCTCTGCCCTGGTTGTATTTAATTTTAATATGTGCTCGCTTCTAAGAACCACTGGTTTATGCCTAGCTGAGTAGAACTCCCTAGAAATCCTTGTGGTTTTGGCCCTGCTCTGACTGTAGAACATGCTGTATAATTTTTGCATTACCTCAGACACAGTTAGATCATTACCAAATGGTGGGATACATAGTGGGAGGAATGGATGTTAACAATGTGTAAAAAGCCTTGTGATGTATACAGTCAATTTCTAAAGACCAGGGTTTTTGTGGTGGTCTATTAATCAGAAAGAGTGCATTCTCCCTCATAAAAGCAACCTGCAACTGTTGACTCCACTCTATGAGATTCCCTCCATCTATCTGCAGTTTTGGTAGATTAATATTCATTGACCCAGAATTGCTATAATAGCTACTTACAGAAGGTAGCTGTCCATGGTCCAGGATGTGACTGAACTCGCAATAAGGCAATGGTATATTTGATGCTAGTCTGAACTGACTTGTATCTATGTTCACTGTTCCTCTTGTTACAGGTGGCGACTGAGCATGCGTGAGGCTCATTCTGTGTTGGATCTTGCCGGGTGAGGAGCTCCTGTCCGGGGCTCCTTGCTGAAGGCCCAGGCCTGCTGGCTGAAGATCGGGCCCGCCTCTGGGAAACCTGGGCTGGACATTGTACCTCTGGACTTCTCTCCACACGTCTGACTCCATCCTGGACACTCGGCTGGAAGCGACGGACGGCGGGTGAGGCCTCCATGGGTCCAACGGTGGATCGGCGGCGGTGGCGACAGCCGCGGCGGTGGCGGCGGACGATCCTGATTCGTGGGAGCTGGGTCCCGGGCGAATCCCGGTGGTGGACGCAGGAGCGGTGAGTATACAGCCTGGTCTCCTTCCGTTGCGGCTTGAATTGGTGTCGGGTGGCGCGGCGTTGTCGCGGTTCGCTGCGGTGGTGTTGTGACTGCCCTCCTGGCTTGGTGGTCGTGACAGGCTGTGGTGTTTCTTTCATTTGCCCTCGGTTCTTCGGGGGTATCGTCTATTTCTGCGGTTTGTGCGGTAGGCCTGAATGTGGGACCTAGCGCGGCCGCTAGTGTTTCTAGGGCCTTTTCAACATCGAGCTCGGTTGGCGAGCTTCGATTGTCTATGGATTGTTTTTTGCCGTTGTCCCTGGGTTGCCCTTCATTTAATTTGGGGTCTAGGTTGTTTCGCGCCGTTGGATTCAAATCCCAGCTTTCTATTGGTTGATGGCCATTCCAAGATGGCCGCCAGGAGGAAGGCGCGAAATTAGATTCAGCTGGCTCTAGGTCATCTGACTGAGCCAGCCTGTCTCTTACCAGCGTGGTGTCCCCCTGGGTCGTTTCTGGAATCTCGGTTGCTGCTCCATGGCTCCTGAGGAGCCTTGGAGTTTTGCGATCAGGTCTTCTTCGCTTGTGGGCGCCTCCATTAGTCTCAGTATGGATTCTCTGAGGCGGCTCTCTTTTTGCAGTGTCTTTTGTTCACGACCTCTTGCTTCCTTGCTTTGCCCCTCGTTTCTATCCAGTGAGTCCATGTCGCAGGGGCACTCACTTTGGGTTGTCGTGATTTTCGCTGCAGCTCCTTTGGGGGTGAGTTGTGCAGCCATCTGCCTTGTAACTGATCTCGTGTTTACCCTGTTCTTCTTTGTAGAGTAAACATCTGGTTCAGTCATTATTCAGAGTTATGGGTAACCATCCTCTGCTACCATATTGTGAAAGGATGGATCTAACCCAATAACTCAAGGTACAAAGTAATTTAATTTAATATTCTTTTATTTTAGGCCTGCATTAGATTTAGGCCCTTTCAGCATTGCAGCTACTGATCTCTTGACCTTCCCTTGCAGGTACACATCTGGAATTACTGGTTTCCATGTGGGGGAAGCCTTTTATACACAGAAGGAGGAGCCAGAAGGTAAGGAGTGACCAGGGGAATGATGGGATATGTGGTATGTAGGTTAACCCTTACACAACTCTGGGTTGGCGATCACAGTGAGGTTAGGCATTTACCCTGGCAGGTTTGCCTGAGAGTCTCCCCTTAACTTTGGCATCTGAGACTGAGAGCTCTTACAGTTTATATCCTTCCTTGTAACCAAGAACGGGAGAATTTTCCTTGACCCACACATTTTCTTAACAGGCAGAAGCTTTTGTGAACCACAAGTCACATTGTGAGTTGCATGGAGTGGCTCAACAGATGAAAAATTTAAATCGGGGTGAACCAGAGCAGAGGAAGACAGGGGCTTATGCAGATTACATGTGAGACAGATTAAAAGCACCCTATCAATTCACCATAGTAATAATCTCTCATAAAATTCCCCCAGGACGTCAACAAATTCTATCCCTCTGTCAACTTTGGTCTCAGCCTAGTTAGCATTGGATAGTACAGTGGTCTAAAGCCCTGTTATTAACATCAGCTGCCTGCAATTATTGCAGGTTCGAATCTCACCAAGGCTCAAGGTTGACTCAGCCTTCCATCCTTTCTAAGGTAGGTAAATTGAGGACCCAGTTTGTGGGGGCAATAAGCTGACTTTGTATAAATATACAAAAGTATGAAGGCTATTGCTTAGCGCATTGTAAGCCGCCCTGAGTCTCCGGAGAAGGGTGGCATATAAATCAAATTAAAAAAAAAAAGTTGGTCTCAGCTAACTACACACCGATAGATAAACCTTGTGTTATATAGCCGCTCAGCCTTACCTGCATCAGCTTCTACTCAGACACTCCAATCAAATCCATCATCCAGGCCTCCAACCACATTTGTTCTGACTCTTTTGACAGGGATGCTCAACTGATGGAATTAAACTAGGCATTCAGGACACTGAACTCTCCACCCAACAAGATCAATAAACAAATCAATAGAGCCAGATTGATTCCCAGAGAGGACTTATTAAAAGACAGACCATAAAAACAGAACAGAACAGCACTGGTTGTCACCTATAACTCATCGCTCAAGCTACTCAAATATATTAATAAACTACGATCTATACCGGACTGCACCTTCTCAGGCGCAGGTGACAGGCACCACCTGCAGAGAGGCCACCATGCAACCTGAGGCAGATTCTCACAGGAAGAAGAAACAGTGGGACAATACTGGCAATCTAGGAAGCAGCCCTGCAGCAAACCCAGATCTCTACTCAGCCCCCACATTTATCTCCACAGCACCCTCACAGGCTGGAAAAATTTCCTACCCAAGATGTGAGCACTTAGTGCTAAGGTGGCAGATGCCACCATCTTCTCCCAGGGCGCACTGGTTTCTACTTGGTCAAAGAGCCAGCCTTGTGCCAAGGCCTCTGCTGTCCTGGAACTGAGAAACATCCCTGGCACAGTTGAGCCAGAAATGGGCAGATTCACATACATCAAAAGGTCTCAGATGCTTTGCCAGAATGGTAGCTACAGCCCACCTTCCCTTAAGCTCTCAGAGCAGAGATGCAGGTGTTGTACTATGTTTCTCTCTCTCACACACAGCCTTTGCACCCAGTTCATGTGATTTCTTGGAGGAGGAGGAAATGTTGGCATCGCTTCATCTCCTTGAGGTTTTTTCTCTTTTCTTTTTCCCCAGGACACTGAATATTTATTTATTTATTTATTTATTTATTTATATTTATTTATTTTTATCTATCTATCTATCTATCTATCTATCTATCTATCTATCTATCTATCTATCT
>WNWU01000025.1:17373661-17393566 GCA_012654045.1 Ptyas mucosa | reverse complement strand
TCTATCTATCTATCTATCTATCTATCTATCTATCTATCTATCTATCTTATATGCCATCCTATCTCACAATGGACTCAGGGCAGCTCACAACAATAAAACAAAGCCACAATATAAAATGAAATCTAAAAATTTAAAAATTTAAAATTAACCCTTAAAACCCCATTATCAGTCCAGGTTGAGGGATTTAAACAGCCAAGTTTTTAATTCACGGTGGAAGGTACGAAGGTCAGGCGCTAATTGGAGTTCCAAGGGAAGTTGATTCCATAGGGTGGGCGCACCCACCGAGAAGGCTCTACCCCTGGAAGTCGCCAGCCGCCACTGTCTAGCTGATGGCACCCTGAGTAGGCCCTCTCAATGGGTGCGAACCGGGCGATGGGATATCGTTGCTGGCTGTAAGTGGTCCGCCAAATATCCTGGTCCTAAGCCATATAGGGCTTTATAGGTCATCACCAGCACCTTGAATCTCACCCGGAGGGCAACCAGCAACCAATGCAAACTGCACAGGAGAGGTGTAACATGGGAGTATCGGGATTCTCCCATCACAACCCGCGCGGCTGCATTTTGCACCAGCTGAAGCCTCCAAATGGTCCTCAAGGCCAGCCCCATGTAGAGAGTGTTGCAGTAGTCAATCCGTGAGGTGACCAGCGCGTGAGTAACTGTGCGTAGGGCATCTTGGTCCAAGTAGGGACGCGACTGGCGCACCAGACGTATCTGGGCGAATGCCCCCCTGGTCACGGTCGTTATCTGGTCTTCTAAGCTCAACCGTGAATCCAGAAGTAACCCCATCCTCTCCTGTGCAGGTGCCTGAGTGTTTCTTTGTGTGAGTGATTGATGTGCGTAGGAGAGAATTGCTGACATATGCAAAAGGGATCCTCCATTTTGTAAACTAGTTACCTTATTTTACAGGCAATTAATTTTATTTTCTATTAAGTACTGTTTGTAATTAATGCAATTAATTAAATAGGGTATATTTATTTTTGCATTCTTCCCTGTTGTTGCAGTGTGGCTTCTGATAGATATATGTACACAAATGTACAAATGTGTCATACGCATATATTTATTTTGTGTGTGTGTGTGTGTGTGAGAGAGAGAAAGGGATTTCCATGAGCGTTTAATCTGTATTTATTTATTGTCCTGTCTATTTATCCTTTGTGGGTCATTTATACGCAGTGGCTACAACCAATCACACTCCGGTGAAAACAAAATACCTCGAATGGCATATATAATTTCAATGCTCATTAAATAGAGTTTGACTGCCCGTTTAAGAAATTCTGCCTTCGGATAATTTTTAGCCAGAGAGACAGGGAAAATCCTGCAAGGCTGCTGAAAAGTCATTTTCGGAAACCCACCAAGCCTGACCTCTTGCCCAGAGGGTCTCTCATGCCAAGGGCATCAGATGGCAAATCAACTGGACCTCCTTGGTTTGATGGGAAAATCAAAGCTTCTGCTGCTTCTTGGCACCCTCCCTGCTGGCAGGGCCTTTAATTGTATTTTGAGTGGGTTATATTCTATATGTAAATACCAGAGACTGCTGGAATTCTTCGTAGCCAAGCTGTCTGTTTATGCAAATTGCCTTCTAAAACCAGCGTTTCTGCTGCAGAATCGAAGTGCCTCTTATTTAATGCCACCCTCTTTCTCTCTGCCAGGTGGGAGGGAAGGAGAAGGGCGCCATTCGTGGCTTCTCCTCTCCCGTGGCCCTAAGAGATCCCCACGCCCTCACTTCTGCAGCTGGGGGATCCTGTCCGAGCATTCCCCGGGCAGACGCTGTCCTCCCAGGGGTCTCTTGCAGTGTCCTCACTGAAGCGCCCACGGCAGAGACGATCACACAAGGCACAGCTGCTGTCGCTGCTAATGAGCCATGATAGCCCAAAGGCCATGTGCCCTCCAATTAAACAGCATTTTATGGCTTGCCTTTCCAAGTGGTTTACCATTCATAATTTCTTCACCAGTTAAATCCCACTAATGTTAACCACTCCCCCATGGCCTCTGCAGATCCCTCGGTGGAAAGTGTAATGATGCAATGAACTCAGCCTGAAGACAGCAGGCTTTCCTAGCAAGAAATGGATTTTTAAAAGAAAGGTCCTGCCCAGAGCCTCCGGATGCCATGGGCAAATGTGGTGGCAAACTTCATGCTGGGGTGTAAATTTGGCTTCAGAGCAAGGGGTGTTGCAAGCAAGAGGAGTGGAGTGGGGATGGGAGGCTCCTCTGTAACATTTTCCATAATTCTGAAACTACAATTATTCACAATTATCAGATTACCAGTGAGATCTAACAAAAGTTCTGTCTGAACATGTAGCCTACTACAGGAATAAATACAAAATTTCCAGCTGCTAGTTCTTTGTGTGCTGGACATTCCAATAATCTTTCTATGACTATAAGATGTGATGACATTTAACACATGTCTCCAGCTCCTTTAAATGTGCAGCTCTTACCTCTAATTAAATTTGTTTTTGTGTTGCCCCTATTTATACATCTACCAATTGCATTGGAGAATCTGAAGGCACAGTCAGGATATTTTCTAGAAAATGATATTTGGTCTCCCATGTTTAAGATTTAAGATGCAATTATCATGTTCCTATGTGGGAATAGTATCCAAAATACATAGCAAGTAAGAAAGAAATTGCTGTCAGTTGGGCCTGATACAGTTTGTAAAAGAGATTCAGAGTTTGAAGAGAGCATAGATTGATTCAAGCCTGTCGTTGGAGATTTCATGGCAACCCAATTTTATTAAAACTGATTTGGGATTGAAAACAATTTGTCAATAAGTCATAGTGGGGAAACTTTAAAATGCCTAAAACCACTTCAGTTTGAGGCAGAATGGGTGGAAAACAGCAGGGATGGTGAAAGTATGTTAAACCTGCCAAATTCTACTTGGATACCCCCAAGGATTTTACTCTGTGTATCTTTAAAATATTTCCCTTGTAGGACTCTCAAAGGGGCTTTCTTAAAAGGCAAATGGATTTTCTTTGCTTTTCCTCAAAGATGTTTCGCTTTTCGAGGCGAGGTTGGCAAAGGTGTTTAAAGATAAATCAGCTAAATGCTGGAAGTGCCACCAGATACCTGGATCTTACTATCATATGTGGTGGACATGTGGAGAAGCAAAGAAGTATTGGACAAAAATTAAGACGTGGTTGGAAGAGATGATACAACAATGTATTGAGTTGAAACCAGAAATATTTCTGCTGGGGATTTTACCTGAAATTTATAATAAAGAGAATGCATATTTAATTATTCATGTATTAACTGCAGCTAGAATTGTATTTGCACAACACTGGAAAAGTGAAGAGATTCCCATTGATGAGGAGGTGATTAGGAAAATATTAGAATGTGCAGAAATGAAGAGATTAACATTAGCAATTAAGGAGAAAGAATAAACTGAATACTATATGACCTTAATGGCAAACCTACGGCACACATGCTACAGGTGGCATGCAGCGCCCTCTCTGTGGGCACGTGAGCCATCGCCCCAGTTCAGGTCTGCCACACATGCGCGCATGCCTCCTGCTGGCTAGCTGGTCATTGGGTCTCTGCCGTGCATGCGCGGGGGGCAGGGCGTGTGCGGGGGTGCTGCGTGCATGTGCAGAGGGGCAGAGCGCATGCATGGGGGCTGCACACACATTGTATTTGGGGGTTCGGGCACTCACGTGCGTGCATTTGCACACACGCTTTGGGCACTTAGTCCAGAAAAGGTTAGCCACCACTGCTATATGATATTTATTTATTTATTTATTTATTTAATTAGATTTATATACCGCCCTTCTCCCCGAGGGGACTCAGGGCGGTGAACAGCCATAAATAAAAAACATATATACAAAATTTAAAAGCCAAATAAAACTGAATTAAACATGGCCCCAATATTTAAAATCCCAAATTTACAATATTAAAACCCCAAATTAAAATATTTACAATTTGAAATTTCTAAATTATTTTACAAAAGAAGGGGAAAAGGGAAGAATTAGGCCAGGCCCGCCTGGTGGAACAGGAAAGTTTTTAACTCACGGCGGAAGGCACGAAGATCCGGGATCCTCCGTAACTCTGGGGGGAGCTCGTTCCAGATAGTGGGTGCCCCCACAGAGAAGGCTCTCCCCCTGGGGGCTGCCAGCCGACATTGTTTGGCCGACGACACCCGGAGGAGCCCCTCTCTATGGGAACGTACCGGTCGGTGGGAGGCTATTGGTGGTAGTAGGCGGTCCCGTAAGTACCCGGGTCCTAAGCCATGGAGCGCTTTAAAGGTGGTAACCAACACCTTGAAGCGCACCCGGAAGACCACCGGGAGCCAGTGCAGCTCGCGCAGGAGAGGGGTAACATGGGAGCGCCACGTCACTCCCATCACCACCCGCACGGCCGCACTCTGCGCCAGTTGGAGCCTCCGGGTGCTCCTCAAGGGGAGCCCCATGTAGAGAGCATTACAATAGTCCAGGCGAGAGGTGACAAGGGCGTGAGTGACCATGTGTAACGAGTCCCAATCCAGAAAGGGACGCAACTGGCGAATCAGGCGAACCTGATGAAAAATCCTCCCGGTCACGGCCGTCAAATGCTCCTCTAAAGACAGCCGTGAATCCAGGAGGACGCCCAAGTTGCGCGCCCTCTCTGCCGGGGCCAATGATTCACCCCCAATAGTCAGTGATGGTACCAGCTGACTATATTGGGACGTCGGGAACCACAGCCACTCAGTCTTGGATAGATTGAGTCCGAGCCTGTTCCTCCCCATCCAGATCCGCACGGCCTCCAGACACCGGGACATCACTTCAAGGGCATCGTTGGGGTGGTTTGGGAAGTATTTTATCACTGGTTAGAGAATAAAAAGGAGCTTGGAAATGAAGAAACTAAGGAATAATAGAGAATATATTAAGATAGAGATATAAATAAGATGAAAATTGTTAGTACATGTCAGATGAGAATAATGATGTTTAATGTTAATATGGTATTACTAGAAGGCATTAAGAAGAAAATGAAAAGCTTTACAATGTTTAATTGTTTAATATATTATAATTTTAAGTTTAGAGAAAGAATAGTAATGTGAATGTGAATGATGTTGCAAATGGTGAAGGATGTTGCACAGAGATACTTGTACCTAGTTGACATACTGCTTAAGGAAAGATGGAATATTTATATTCTTGAAATTGAAAAATAAAAAAACTTATATATTGCTTGTGGCAGGATGATTGGGTGTGTGTGTAGAAAGTTAGTACCCACTCTTCTCCTAGAAGAATGAAATATTCTAGGAAATATTTAAAAAGCAGAATATTATACCTCCCTGGATGAGAAAGGAGAAACATGCTCTTGGAAAGCAGCCTCCATCTTTGTTAATAGCTCCAGAAAGACTGGTGCCAACCTATCTAGAAGACAAAAGACTGGGCTAGTCTATCTACAAAACAAAAGACCTTCACCCTCAGGACAGAATAGGATTAGCCCACACTCAAGCTCCAAGGCAGGGTCCAAGAGAGGGTTCAAATCTCTATCTCTCTCTTTCCATGTGCTCATTTGCCCAGGACCCAAAAAACCCATGTGGTCCTGTCCACCATTAAACCATCTTTCCAAGCAGTCTCCACGTTTCCAGTGTCTTTCTCCCCACTTGGAACTGAACCCAGATGGACATTTCTTCCAACAATTTGGCACCCAAAGATGGGACTGCAAGCCAATGGACCTGGCCCAGGTAAGGCTCCCTTGCCGGCAGCAGATCCATTGAGTCTGTGGGTGAGTTTTCCTGGACCTTGGCCATTCGGAACAAAGGTTTTAAAGAGATTTTGAGTTTTGAGCTCAAAGGCTGTTTGGAATGAAGGTGAGTACCTCTAACACTTAACTTTTAAAGCCCAGAAAAGTGTGGGAAATGTCTGTATGCCTGTGTGTATGAGTGAGAGGGCCCTTCTTCCAATCACAGCTGGACCTTGCATTTCCTAACCACAGAAAGACCAACAGTCTGGAGAGCATGGGGGATGTGCCAAAGCACAGAACTTTCTGTTAGGAAAAAAGGGAGAGTGTGTGTGAAAATGAATGGGAAAAAAATGAATGAGAGAGTTGAACTTTGGGTAACCAGCTGGGAAGTCACTGAGCAAAGCCCTATGTGTAAGGAGGTGCCTGTACTCAACTGCTTAAAAGCAGCAGGTCCTCTGAGACCCCCAAGAGTCTGAAAATGATGGCAGATCAGAGGTGCCCGTACATGGCTGCTTAGGAAAAGCAGCAGGCCCTCCCAGGCCCCTTTTTGGTTAGAAAACTGACAGTGGTGTTCCCTACAAAGGAGGTGCCTGTACTCTGAGAGGGAACCAGAGTCCTCACAGACCTTTTTTGTCTGAAAACTGACGGCGGTAGGCCCGGTTAAGCCAAAATGAACCCCACATCTGAAGGGGAACATGGGAAGCTGTAGCTCGAGGGTTGTGACAGAAACTGTGGTGGCTTGGGAATTAACGAAGGCACAAGCAGGCAAGTGACAACAGCTCTTTATTATACAGTGAGACTTCAGCAAAGAACTGAGGCTGCAGCCCTCCTTATATACAATTCTGGAGAGGCTGTCAGCCAATCAGGAATTATTCCCTTATTCAAAACTCCTGCCAAAATGTAACAGAACACAACACCCCTCCCCTCCCAGAAGGCACTTACACTCAAATATTTACATATGTACAAACTAAATCTCGCAGGTGCCTTGGGCGTGTTCTCGTCCAGGCTGACCTGCGCAGATCAGTCTTCGGTAAGGCATTGAGCCGGTCGGAGGGACCCTCTGTCTCTCCCGGCTCCGCCAATGGAACCTCCTGGATTTGATCCAGGGCGTGGCTATCCCCGGTTGGGAGTGTCAGCTTGCTGGGGCAGCGCTGGACCCAAGGTTTCTCAGGTAAGTATTCCCTCGGAATCGGGTTTGAGTTAGCTGTTTTGGAGAAGTTGTTGTAGTTAGGGTCAGTGAGTTCTGTGTTGTGCTCGACCTCGCTAACTAACCTTCTCCTGAGCTGGTCTATGTGGCGTTTCCAAATTTTGTCAACCCCAACATCTACAGTGTATGACTTTGGTCCAGTTACCCCAGTAATTGTTCCCGCGACCCATAGTGGGCCGTTTGCATAGTTTCGGGCGTATACTGAGTCCCCGACTTGGAATTGTCTCAGCCCCGTGATTTCACCCTTAAAGCTATCGTGGGAGTAGTTCGGGTGAAGCCTGTCTAAGATGCACCTAAGTTTCCCCCCCATGAGTAGCTCTGCGGGGCTTCTCTCCGTAGCTGTGCACGGTGTGGCGTGCTGAACTGCTAAAAATTTATCTATCCTGGCTTACCAGTCACCATTATCTAACCTGGACAAGGCTTCCTTGGCCGTCCTCACGAAACGTTCAGCAAGGCCATTCGAAGCCGGATGGAAAGGGGCCGAGAGGGCATGGCGAATGCCCAGCTCGGCCAGGTAGCCCTCGAACTGGGTGGCCATAAACTGAGGGCCGTTGTCAGATACCAGAGTATCCGGAAGCCCGTGTGTGGTGAATAACTTTCGAAGGGCCCTGATAACCGCTTCGGACGTGGTCGAAGACATGAGAATGATTTTGAGCCACTTAGAGTATGCATCGACTACTATCAAGAATGTTTGGCCATGGAATGGGCCTGCGAAGTCGATGTGGATCCTCCCCCATGGCCCTTTTGGCTTTTCCCATTCTCGGATTGGGACAACCGGGGGATCGGGGCGAGATTCCTGGCAGGGCGTGCATTTCCCCACCCACTGAGACATATCTTGGTCCATATTGGGCCACCATACATAGCCTCGAGCTAGGCTCTTCATCCTAACTATGCCCGGGTGCCCCTCGTGAAGTAACTCCAGAACTCTGGTGCGCAGCTTGGATGGCACGACAACTCTATCACCCCACAGTAAGCATCCCCCCTGCATGAACAATTCATTAAGCTTATTGACAAACGATTGAAAATCCCCTCCGTCCACCTTGGGCGGCCACCCTTTCAAAACCCAACCACTGACAGTGCGTATAACAGTCTCTTGCGGAGGCCCTGGCCACCTCACTAGAGGAAATGGGACCCAGAGTCAGAGCATCCAGCAAGAGGACAGGGGCCTCCGGTGTCGGGTCGTCTAGCAGCTTGGGAAGGGGGCAACGGCTGAGGGCGTCTGCATGGCCCAGGGATCGCCCGGGGCGGTGGACCAGTTTGTAGGAATATGCAGACAGAAAAATAGTCCATCTAGTCATATGTGGAGAGAGGGCAGCGGGGGTGGGCTTGTCTCCCGCCAATAGTCCTAGCAGCGGCCGATGGTCAGTAACCAATTCGAATGTCCTGCCATAGAGATATTCGTGGAATTTCTTCACTCCCGCAATTGCGGCCAATGCCTCTCTGTCTAGCTGGCTATAATTCCATTCAGCGCTAGACAGAGTGCGGGAGTAGTATGCTATGGGCGCCTCTAGGCCATTTGGCAGTCTATGGCCCAAGACGGTGCCAACTCCAAACGGGGAAGCGTCACAAACTAAGATGAGTGGCAATTTAGCGTTATACTGTATAAGGAAACTGTCTTCAGCTAGCAGTCTTTTTACAGCTTCGAACGCGGCAGACTCTGGTTTACCCCAAACCCACGGTGCGTTCTTTCCCAAAAGTTTGTGAAGTGGATCAGCCACGGTGGCCTTGTCCTTTAAGAACATCGAATAGAAATTGAGCAGTCCAAGGAAGGCTTGGAATTCTGCTTTGGATTTTGGGGTTGGCGCATTCCTGATAGCCCTAACCTTACTTTCCGTGGGGTGGATGCCTGCGCCATCGATCTTGTAGCCCAGGAACTCGACAGAGGGGACAGCGAACATACATTTGCTTTTCTTTAATTTGAGTCCCGCTTCCCTGAATCAGGACAGAATGCTCCTCACTCTGTCTCCCAGTTGTTGTTCGGTCTGGGCGCTAATCAAGACATCGTCAAAATAGGGCACCACCCCCAGAAGGCCCTGCAACAGGCACTCCATAGTGCTCTGGAAAAGCCCCGGAGCGACACTAACTCCGAACTGGAGCCGGGTGCATTTGAATGCCCCCCTATGCGTTACAATTGTCTGTGCCTCTGCCGTGGCATCATCAACTGGTAATTGTTGATAGGCTTGTGCCAAGTCTAATTTTGCAAAAATTTTGCCTGGCCCCAGGGAGTGTAGCAGATGATGCACAATCGGCACCGGATAGGTGTTCGGCTGCAAAGCCTTATTGATTGTGCACTTGTAGTCGGCACAAATTCTGACCGACCCATCCGATTTTACTGGGGTGACTATGGGGGTCTCCCATTTAGCATGGTCAACAGGGACCAACACTCCCTGCTTAATCAATTTGTCCAGCTCAATGTCTATCTTTGGCCGTAATGCAAAGGGGACTCTTTGAGCCTTTAGCCTGACTTGGGGCATGCTGGGGTCTATATTTAGAGAAATAGGGGTCCCCACATACTTGCCCAAGGAATCCGAAAAGACGTCCTGGAACTCGGTCAGGAGGCTGTCCTTTAGAGGTGACTTGAAGATGCTGTGGACGCTGGTGAAGCCCATGCCAAGGGCTCAGAACCACCCCGTGCCCAAAAGGCTGGGCAGCTGTCTGGTCACAACGGTCAGTGGCAAGGTTCTTTCGTAGTCACCGTAGGTTACTCGGAACATGCCAACACCTTTGACAGGAACTCAGTTGCCCTGGTAATCGAGAATCTGCAGCCTTTGGTTTGCGAGCTGGTCCTTTTGAAACGATGGTAGAATTGACTTCAGGGTCGCCCACGACATTATGGAAAGAGTCGATCCGGTGTCAATTTCCATTTCACAGGGTCTGCCGTTGATTTCAACGATCGTGGAGACCTTGTCCTCGACCACTGTGCTGGCGTGGTCAACATGTGTGCTGTAGCCGTCTCGCGGTTGAATTTTGCGCCGGTGCTTTGCGCCGCCATCTTTGGTTGGTTGTTTTTGGCGCGTTGATTCTGGTTGGCTGTGGTGGTCACGTGGTTGGTGTTTTCTGGGCAGAGTGGCCCTACAGACTCGCGCCAAATGCCCCTTCTTATCACAACGTCTGAAAATGGCCTCTTTGTATTTGCACGACAGACTATCATGGTTTCCGCCACAGCTCTGGCAGCTTCGTTGGGGGCTGTTTGAGTCTTTCCGCTTTTCCGTTCGGAAAACGTCCTCATCTGAATCAGCCTCCGAGCTGGATTGGGCATCCTCTCTGTGGACAGGTAAGGACTTGGAACTGTCCTTGCTGGTCAGTGGGCGCTGCAGGGCTTCTGCGGCTTTCGTGGAGGCTTCGTGAGCCCTGGCCTCATCTAGGGCACCCGAAAGTGTCAGGTCCGGTTTGGCGAGCAGCCGCCTCTGTAGTCTTGTGTCGCGAACACCACAGATCAGTTGCTCTAACAATGCATCGTCTAGATCTCTGTAGTTGCAGTGGGTCGCGGCTTTGCGTAGGTTTGCCATATAGGCGCTGACCGGCTCTCCCTCCCATTGGATGTGCTGTCAGAACTGGTACCGTTGCACAAACTTGGAGGGCATGGGAGCTTAGTGAGCCCGAAGGGTCGTCATCAGGGTGTCCCAGGGGACAGTCTGGACCGGCGTTGGCTCACTGAGTGACTCTGCCATCTTGAACACGTCCGGTCTGCAGTGGCTCAGGAAGAGGGCTCTTTTTCGGTTTGCAGAGAGCCCCTGCATATCGCAGGCTTCGAGCGAGCACTCAAACCGAGTCATGTATGAAGCCCATTTTTCGCGGGCCGGGTCAAAAGGCTTGGGCGGAACGTAAGCAGACATGTTTGGTATGCCTCTACTTGTTCGCCTCGTAGCCTAGCTGAAGCTCGTGTCTCACTGGGTCGCCTCTTGTGGCCAAATCCCACCTTCGTCGCCAATGTGGTGGCTTGGGAATTAACGAAGGCACAAGCAGGCAAGTGACAACAGCTCTTTATTATACAGTGAGACTTCAGCAAAGAACTGAGGCTGCAGCCCTCCTTATATACAGTTCTGGAGAGGCTGTCAGCCAATCAGGAATTATTCCCTTATTCAAAACTCCCGCCAAAATGTAACAGAACACAACAGAAACCCCCCTTAGGAGATTTAGGAGATTTGCTTGAGTCTTAGGATGAATGGCAGATGCCTGTCCTAGCTGGTAAGAAGATGATGTGCGCAAATTGTGTAAAGAGTGGGCTTTGCTTAGAATGAGGCTGGAAAACCAATTTGACTAAATAAAGGTACCTAAGAAAAGGGAAATATATAAATAGGAATGTTGGGGTTTTTGTTTTGTTTTTTTGTTTGGTTGTTTCTCTCCCTCTCTGTCTTCCATGCAACCACGTGATATGTTTTTAAAGATTTTGTGCCTTCCCTAATTTAACTGAGATTTATGATGGGAATGACCAGGGTGTGTAAACCTAAGAGTTCTGTTTTCCTCTCTTTTTTCTCCTTAACGCATTGTAAGCCGCCCTGAGTCTCTGGAGAAGGGCGGCATATAAATCAAATTTTTTAAAAAAGTCTCTGTGTATGCTTGAGGTAATTGTAACCACAGAGTTGGTCTCCTCCAGGTCCCATCAGCTAAACAATGCTGGCTGGTGGGCCCGCGGGGGAGGGCCTTCTCTGTGGCTGCCCCAGCTCTCTGGAATCAGTTACCTCCTGAGGTCCGGACCATCCCCACCCTATTGGCCTTCTGAAAAGCGGTGAAGACCTGGCTTTTCCGGCAGGCCTGGGGCCGTTGATCTCATTCTTGCGATCCAGCAAGATCCGGCCATGAATGGTGTGAATGAGATTTAATGTTTTTAATGTTTTTAATTCTTAAATGTTTTTATAATGATTTTAAATGCATTGTGAGCTGCCCTGAGTCTTTGGAGAGGGGCGGCATACAAATTGAATTAATTAATAAATAATAAATAATAAATAAACTGTAAATTGTCTCCAGTCCAAAAGACAAAAAGTTTAAATTTCTTCAAAAAAGGTTAAAAGGAAAAAAAAGCCTTCATTCTGTTTAGTCTGGCCAGCTAATTAGAGTGAAGATAATGGTTTTCATTTTTCCCCCCTCATAAACCTCTGCACAGCCCAGGTTTATGAGGGAATGTTTTAAGTTCACTTACAGGAAAAGTTTCATTCTTGCATTTACTGTATGGTTTTATCCGTCCATCCTTTTTCTGAAGCATGTGAATCCAGTTTTTTTCCTCATCTGTGATGTCCCCATTTTGTTATAACTGGTCTAACTATTTAATAATTGTAGTACTAACTTTTTTTCTTCCTCAAATCCTGCCTGCAAGGTATCTACCCACCCCCACTCTACCTCTCCATCTCTTATTCTCCTACAATGCCTTTCCTCACCCACAAAGGGGGGAGGGGACCCTGTTCTCATGTCTTTCAGTCTTGCACAGACAACTCTGCACCTTGTGGAAGCAGATCACACTGACCCAGATGCTGCCTCCAGAGGAGACCTTCCATCTGTTTGAGCCAGGAATTGGGTTTGGATCCAGCCATCCACCTGAAAGTCATCACAGCAACCAGAGTGGAACAGACCTTCCCAAGCCTGACTGACCACCCCGACACCAAGCCAAGCCAAGCCTGGAGTGGAAATTCATTGTAAAGTTTTTTTTCTTGTCTCATTTATGTTGTAGTCAGTTAAATGGACTCTGGGGGATTGTATTTGGGAGTGGTTGTCACAGCAAGTTCTGAACACCTTGGACTTTTGTCTGGTGGGACAGAAATTTGTCCAGCATGTTTGTATTGTGCCTGTATTGTAAAAGTAGCTTCACACACACACACACACGCACACACACACAGACACCCATGCAGAATTAGACTGAAAAAAATCCCCTTCACCTGCCTCCACACAAAATTTCTCCTTTTTGCTCTGTGGCACTAAGCAGTCATATCTCCCTGCTAATTCCATGGGGGAGGGGCATCCCCCTCAGGCTATTCCCTCACTGAAGAAGTAACAGAAAAGAGATCTCCAAAACCCAAGCCCTGATTGTGACTCACAAATGATGCTGCCCAGCAAAGCAGGATATGTTGCACTGGTGGTCTCATGAGTAGGAGTCCCAGGGCTCATTGTGTGTAATTTTAAAAATACTAAATAGCCTGGATTGCACAATGGCTAACCTCAATTTGGAAGGATCATATTTCTTTGCAGTCATCTGCTCATTAGCATTCTCCCTGAGAGCTCTTGCTGCCACTTGAGGGTTTATCTGTGCCCTCAGGAATCAGAGTGCAAATGAGGGTGGAACCTTTTTGGGATTGCTGAAAGGACTATGTTGTAGCAGGAGATAGGTGGTGTCGTATCCCTGCCCCTCTGTTGAGAGATGGCTGCTCAGTTTTAACAATGGCCTCTTTCAGCATTCCAATGTTTGTGGGGCTGCCACAGAGAGGAGGGGGTCAAGCTATTTTCCAAGGTGCCTGAAGGCCAGACAAGGAATAATCGATGGAAAGTGAACAAGAAAGATTCAGCCTGGAAATAAGGAGACATTTTCTGACAGTGAGAATCATCCACTGATGGAACAGAAGTTGCATTCGGAAGTTGTGGGAGCTTCATCCCTGGAAGCTTTCAAGAAGAGACTGGACTGCCATTTGTCAGAAATGATGTAGGGTCTCCTGCTTGGGCAGGGGTTGGACTAGATGACCTACAAGGACCCTTCCAACTCTGTTAATCTGTCATCTGTCATCTGCCCAGAATGTGGATTTTGTTCCAAGAAGATGCCACACCCATTGGCACTCTGATTCAGGTAACCTCGAGGGCAGAGATGAAAGCCCACGTGGCCTCAACAACTCTCAGAGAGAGTGCAAATGACCAGATGCAAAGAAATATCCTTCCATTCCCCCATCCTGTCAGAACTAATCCCCCTCATAGCCCCCACCATCCTGCCAGAATTGATGAGAAGTGAGACATTTTCAAGGAAAAGAAGAAGAAAGTCCAGTTGCCTTTTGAGAAAGCACTTTTGAGACAACCATGACCTGGAGAACTGAGAATCTCCATAGATGTTCCCTTATAGGACAGAGATAGCAGGCTGAGGAACGGAGGGCAGAATTGCTGCCAGAGACTTTGGTCTGCACTGCACAAGTGATTGGATTGCTGACAAAACCTCATCCACGTCACTAGTTAGGAGAAGCAGCAGCAGGAGAGTTAGTGAGTTACACTAGTAACCGGCCAGGACCCAGTGGGATATGATGCCCCAGAGACAGGCAAGCTACAAGAGAAAGAGGCTAACGCTGCCCCTGGGGGCACAGGGCAAGGGACATGTCCATGAAGTGTGGGTCAGCCAAGAAAAAGGTCCCCGGACCATCCCACTGCAGCAACCCAAAACACATGAGAGGAGGTTAAAGGAGTCCAGTCCCAGCCATACCACGGACTCACTTCCTGAACTGATGATATGACCTAGTAGAGCAAGAAACCCTCTTCAGTGTGAGGAGCAACAAGAGACAAATGTGCCTGTGGCTTTGCTTTCACCAAGCCACTTCTGAAACCAATGCAAGGTTGCTCTGTGAAGCTTGAGTCTAAGACACCAAAAAGTATAAAATTCATTGTGGGTTTACTTAAAAGCAATTTCCTTTTTGAATATAAAAATATTTACATAGGGAAACATTGTAAGAACCATATGGAACTCAAGAGTGGTTACAATTATTCCCTGAAGCTTCACAAACAGGTTTATTGGTTTTTCTCTTTGATCGTCCTCTGAAGGGCTCCTGTGCCAGATCTGCCCAAACCTTCCCATGAATGTCCACCCAAACAAGGGTTTTTCTTGTTCTGGGATGGCTCTGGAGGATCACCCCATCCTTGAACTCAGGTGGGCACCACCTGTACTACAACAATTCTATTTTAGCTCTAGAGTATGCTGTGATATCCCACCAGCAAAGATATCATCTGTGGGGCAGGAGATTAAGAAGAAGACTGAGAAGACATATAGTGAGATACACCCGCAACAGCATCTTGCTGTTTTGTTTTGGGGGTTAGCTTGATTTTCGGCTTTTTTCATGCACAGATTTGAACCATTCAACTTTAATCCCTGCACATTTAATGATTTTTTTAAAGGAATATATCCTTTTTTGCCCACCATCTCTTGGGCTAACTGGACATGCTGACCCTCCGGGTCTTCCCTTGGTGCTGCTTTCTGCATTTGGTAATGAATTTCTTGGCACAGTTTAGTGCAGAATCCAGCTGGTCAGTATCAGTGAGCCCAGCTAGGTATCTGACGAGTTCTGCTTAGCAAAAGTCCCAGGCACCTTGTTGGCAGGATCCAATAAATATAGACTGAATAATATGCCCTAGGCATGAAACATCTTGTCTTTGACAGACCAGAAAAGCAGTGACTGTCTGAAAGACCAATTATGAAAGCATTCAAGGGAAAATGATTTTCAGTGGAAAATAGCATCGGGGAGACAGGTTGGCGTATATGTTTATGTGCTTTGTGAATGGAGCTGTCGTCCCAATGATGGGCTATAACAACACCCAACACCGTCACTCTCAGCAGCCTCTTTCCCCTCTTCTGCGCGTGCCTGAGCTGGTGCTAGTGCATCTGCTGAATAAAGAACTTTAATTGTTTAAGAGAGATTATTCTGAGGCAATCCAGGCGGCAGGGGGAGAACAGGAAGGCCGCTGGGGGAAGGAAATGCCTGCTGCCACCTATTAAGGGGTGGCATGGTTTTTCTAGGAGAATCTGGGTGCCAGACAGAGGCTGACTCAGAGAAGTGGGCTGAGCATCAGCCATCTGACTGTTCCCCCAGCCCATCCCCAGCGGCTCTGAAAGTCTGCCAGCTGCAGAGCTGCAAACGAAATGCCTTTCTGCTGGGGGACAGCCTCCCCCATAACCCCTCCCCCAGCAGCCCACCCCCTTGGTTATCCACCTTTCCAGGCAATGGCCATTCCTTCAGGCAGAGGAAGCCTGGCTGTGTCTGAGGGGCAGGGAAGATGCTGGCAGTCTGTTTTACATTCTTTTTCTCTGGTGGTTTTAATTAAATCCATTCTCTCCTGAAAAGCCTTGGCTCTCTTTCCCCATGCTCTGAGAGTCTTCTTGGTGTGAGCGAAAGGGAGCCCCCACAGCAGCCCTGGGAATCCTGCCTCTGCCGGCCTTGAAATAATCAACATAAAATTAAAACCCTGTTCCAGCAAGCCGCCAAGTCATTAGGAGCCCTTGTGCAATTGTGACTTTGATCCAATCTTTCATGCAATTTCACAGCGTTCAGGAGGAATTGACCATGCATAGGCTGATCTTGTTAGCTCTGGCTTGATTATCTGCTTGTACAGAGACAAACAGGCAAATGGCAGAAAGGCTGCCTCATCCTTTGATCTGTAGGCTTCCCAAAGCCGGCTGCCACAAGAAGCCACAGCTGGCAGGAGCTTCCCGTGATTCATCAGCACCCACAGCAACCATCTTGGCGGCTCAGATGTTCAAAATATCCCTGAGCCTGACACATTTCGGCTCTCAGCTAAAACAAGAAGGAGGCATATGCTGGAATCAGCTTGGGCTAGTCTCTCTCTCAGTCCAACTCACCTTACAGGCTTGCTATTGTGGGGAAAATAGAAGGAGGAAGGAGTATTATGTATGTTTGTCACCTTGAGTTATTTATTGTTGGGAACTGGAAGGAGGGGTCAAGCAAGGGCCTAGCCACAAGTCCTTGCATAGCACCAAGAGGCATAAGCTTGACTTCCCCCTTCATCCGTGTGAGACTCAGTGGCGCAGTGGTTAAAGTGCAGTACTGCAGGCTACTTCTGCTGATTGCCAGCTGCCTGCAATTTGGCAGTTCAGATTCCACCAGGCTCAAGGTTGACTCAGCCTTCCATTCTTCCGAGGTGGGTAAAATCAGGACCCAGATTGTTGGGGGCAAGAGGCTGACTCTGTAAACCGCTTAGAGAGGGCTGTAAAGTGGTATATAAATCTAAGTGTTATTGCTATTGTTCCCAGGGGAAGGTAAGCAGCCTGATGAGATTCTTGTAACACAGGTGGTTACTTTCACAATTCATGAGTGACTATGGTTGCTTGTACCTGACATTTATACAGAAATAATAAAGGCAGGATAAAAATTTAATAAATCAATCAATCATATCCAGAGGAAAGGAAGAACATAATGAAGGGCCTGGAAGGAGACATCCATGAGAAATGGTTGGAAGTGCTGGGTTGTTTCAGCCTGGAGAAGAGAAGGTTGCAGTAGCTGTCTTCAACCATCTGAAGAGCTGCCATGTAGAAGATGAGAAACAGCTGTTGACAGCTGAGTTTAACTTACAAGAATAGAGGTTTCGGGAGGCCACTAAGAAACCCTCCTAGCCATAAGAGCTGTTTTGCAATGAAACAGGATGCCTTGAGAGGTGGTGGAGGTGTTTAAACAGAGGTTGAATGGTCAGGGGTGGTAGAGTGGTGCATTCCTGCCTTGGATGAGATGTTCAATGGGTCTAAGGGAGAATTACTCACCATCAGCTGCTGCCTGGGAGTCAAAGCTACAGTGAAGCCATTTGTCTCCCCTTGGAAAGGCTAAATCCAGAGTAGGAAGGCCTCGGGGCCATCAGTTATGTCCAGGCTTCCAAGGGCCTCCCTGCATCCCTTCAACACGTCCGATAGAAGATTTTACAAAAAACACAGGTTAGGGCCAACCTGTGGATGGCGGATCTGTGGATGGTCATAATAGTCAGAGTGCATATTTTCAAAATGGGTGGGGAGGACAATTATTTCTACTGCTGAACAAATTTAGCAGAGCCCTTCATGAACTCTCCCTCCACGCCCCCCCCCCCCGTCTATTGGCAATCCTTTCTTCTTCTACTCAGGATCTTTCCCCCTTGCATCTCACCAGGTTACAAAGAGGCCCTGGGGTATTTTCAGGCAGGCTTTGACTCTGCCTTGTTGCCAGCCCAGGAGGGAGAGTCTTTGTTAGCAGAACCCTTGCGAGACCCCTCACCCTCTTCTCACTGCCTCTTCTCACATCATTTTTCCTTTGCAGCTCCCTTAGTTTCTCTCCTTCCAGTGTCAGAAGTAGACCTGTCAGTTTCTATGGACTCCCCTGAACTAAGCAGCCCAGCTCTGTCCTTGTTTTTTGATGGGTGGTGGCTTTAGCAGCCCCCCGCCCCCGCTGGATGCTCAGCATCCTCTTCTTCCAAGGACCCAATATTGCCTGTTAAGCCCGCCCCCTGCAGACAATTAGCATGACATCGTTGTCATTGTCAACTGCTAATTGTTGAGCAAGAGAAAAGACATGTGGATTAATTAGCAATAATTTGTCCTGACAGCTGCAGGAACTGCCACTTTTTATTGATTAAAGGCCCGAAGTTCAGGAATTTATCAGGACTGCTGTAGATTCAACCAACGCAGCCGGAGCGGGATGGAGCTCTACTTTGTGCCCTGTATCCCCTCGGACTCTCCTTGCACCACGTTCTGCCAATTTTGTTTTTGTTTTCTTTCCGACTCTGGGACTTCCTCTCTACCTTCCTTTGCAAATGCCTAAAAGTAGGTTATACTGAGAAAACTTTTTGACAAATCCACCCTGAGCTCTGGTAATGATCATGTTGTTTTCAAAGTGCTGACACTTTGCGATTAGCTTTGGAATCTCTTCAAGTGGGGTTGTCAGGCTGACTCGTCGGTTGTTTCCTGGCTCTTCCTTTTTCAAGAGAGGGACGCTGGCCCTTCTCCAGCCCTCTTGCATTCCAGTCAAGGTCAAGGATTTCTCAAAGAAAAGTCTGTAATAAAGCTTTGGCCATAACGTCCGTGATGTCTAGTGCTATCCTAGGATAAAAATCCTTTCAACGCAGTAGAACCGAATTCCAACAAAGTAAGGAGTCTGTTTCTGAGTCTGTGCCCAGACCGGTTGCTTCATCTTGCTGTTCCCAGCAGTCTGGTGGAACCCAGGTTGGCTTGTTTGGGTATCCGCTGAATGGGCTGTTTCCTGAACAACAACGTTTCCTGAATGTTCCTGAAACGTTCTTTCTTTTGAACACAGCTCAAAAAGCCATTGTTGTTATTCTAGCATCCTTTGCTGATCTCAGCTAAGCTTCTTTCTTTAAGTTCAAAACAAAATAAGACTTCCCCTGATAATAAACCCAATCGGGCTTTTGAGCGCATGGCAATAAGGCCAAGCGCTTAATTCAGGGTAGAAAAAAATATAAGACAGGATCTTATTTTTGGGGAAACACAGTAGAGAGCAACAGGCTGTTCCGTTTTGAGATGCTTTCTCCTGCCCTGGTCGTGGCTGCGTTGGCTGGGAGAGACTTGATGGTGGGGGCGGGGGGGAGGGGGCATCAGTCTCCTGAGCTGCAAAGGGAACCATCTGTCACCACTTCTGCTCATAAGTGGTTATCAGAACGGAAAGGAGAAGGAAGGGGAGCTGTGGATGGGGACATCCTGTTTTGTGGATAGTGCAATACAAGGGATGGCAGGTTTGACAAGCTCTTCTGAAATTCCCCACACCCAGAAAGAGACTTCCAAGAGCTCCCTCCCATCTCCCCACCTGCTTATGATTCTGCTGAAACCCCAAATCAAGAATAGCTACAAGGAGGAGGCCGAAGGCTTCTGAAATCATCTCAGGGTCCAGCCTGGCAAGTTTCAGCTGGATAACAGAATGTCTTGTGTTTCCAGCTCACCTTAGGACAATTCTATTGTCAGGCTAGGAATGTGTGGCTCAGAGCAAGGGGCTCTTGGCAAAGGGTGAAGCTGCTCTTCAGAGGGGTCTCCGTGATGCCCCTTGAATTCAGAGCTCATCTCTGTCGATTCCTTTCAGGCTTGCCTGGCCCAGTTTTTGAGAGACAGAGATGTAAAGAAGAATATTGTGACTTGAAATAAATGGCACTATTAGCATAAAGGGGCTCCCTAATTAACCAACACTCACCCATTACTGTAGCTTTTATTTCATTAAATTGCAATCACAGAAGAGCTGTTGATAATTCACTGAAATGTTTACTATACAACTTTCTATATTATTTATGTCTGTGAACATATGTCCTGTATCTTTTGTTTTATTTTTTTAGCTCCCATTGTTCTTTCTTTCTTTCTTTCTTTCTTTCTTTCTTTCTTTCTTTCTTTC